>JAUZNJ010033374.1:0-13195 GCA_034780135.1 Jordanella pulchra
CAATGTGCAATTAATGAAGATTGGCCACCAGGCTGGTCCAATTTAGCCATGAAACCTCCCACACTAAAATGAGGGGTTTTTCAGTTTCATTCTCCAACCCCTGTAAAATTTTCCTAGTGCACGGTGTGGAAAATTCAGGCTGTGTGAAAAGGCCTGATGGCAAAATGGGTCAAGCAGAAATCAACCTTTATTCATTTGCATAATGCAACCATTTCAAAGAGCAGGGCCTCACACTCGACCTGTGATGGCTTTGGCTACTCAAGGACGGAGTAAATGTTGATTCATAACTTCTGATTTAGTGTTTAAAATAATGTTATCAGACCGGGGGGGAGGATTAGGTCACACACTAGTGATTTCAAACTTGACTTAGACTTGCTTTCAAAATACTTCAGACTTGTGAACAATCTTATTTTTATGTTTTTGTTCTACATCACTGTCACACACCGACAACAGTAGGGGCCAACAGGGCCGGTGGCCTTGCAGAACTACCTCTCCTAATTTACAAAGGACTCAAAGTTTGTCCACTTCTGTGGTTTCAGTAAATCTTCCAGTTTACAAGCATTCGGAGATCTTTGGTTCCTCATCAATTTTGTCTGGAAATGAAAATGTTTTATATGAATCCTTTAATTTTATATACGTTATCAACCTTAGCCTAGCCATAATACTATACAGCCAGTTTTCGTTGAAATTATTCATGAATTAGTTCTAATTTCTTTAATACTTTAAGACATGCAAACCAATGGATGTTATGTTACGCACATGTGAGCTATGTAGGGAAAACACTAGAATGCATAGTTTAAAAAAACTAAAATAATACCACTAAGACAGCATTCAACAAATGTGTGTAATTCCAAACCTCCAAAACTAAAACAGTTAAGGACCCTCAAGGATGGATGTCTTTTTATGGCTGTTTTAGAAAACTTTTAAGGTCTTGAACTTGTTTTCTTTAATTCAACAACTTTTCAGGATTTTAAGGAACCATACTACCCACCTCTGGTCATGCTAGTCTAAAATGACAGAGTGAGATTCTGTGGAATATTTGATCAGTCATTATCTTACGCAGCCATCTACTGCCTTGTTTTTAAATTGGGGTGAAATATACCCTTAGAAAGAAGTGATTATGTTATGAGGACGTGGGCAAAGATCAGGACCGATTGATGAATAATTTAATTATTTGGACAGTAAAAACAGAGAGCACTATGGGGAAATAACCAGGTGTGATGCCTGTAGGGAGAAGAGTGAGGGCTTTGGGGATCACCACAGACATCATCACAATGACCCAAAACGGACCAGTAGATCTGAAGAATTGACTGTAACTGAAACTGAAAGTCCTTTTTCAACAACAATTAACCTTCGTTATCTTCTTCTAGACCAGCTGTCACAGGATATGAAGGACCAAATTATATAATCAAATACAAAAATGTGAATGTACCATGAAATAAGTAGATATAAAATTTATTTATGATAAAAATATTAAATATGCCAATGAATTGTACAATGCAGCATTAAATGGTTAAATGTCCAATTAAATGATTAAAAATCTATTTAAAATAATAATAAGTAAAAAAACATACATTTAAAGTCGAATTTTTTGACTTTAGAAATATAAACCTAGGTAATTGTACAGTATGTATCTTAAAGGCTCCATGTCCCATCTAAGTGTGTTGAGGAAAAAAACTATTTTATTTTGAAAAGGTTAAAAAAGGTGTCACATGATTGTAAATAAACTTTTAATTTTGGTTTTATTTCGTTCGTATTTACATTTCACACATTTTTTCCTCAGAACAAAGACTTAAATTCTGTAACACAGCGGTGCTTAAGCTACACAAAACACACTTCACCGCTGGCTCTCAAACTCTTGAGTTGAAAATTAAATTAGAAATGGCACAATGGTCTCCCTCCAAAATACATCATAGCATTTTATTTTATTTTTTTTAAGGCCATACACAGAGGACACACAATGGACACGGAAATTAATTGAAAAGCAACAGAGAATCCAAAACATTTCAATCCGAATGCCTGTGCAGCTTGCGTGGGCCCGAGCAATGCCACAGCATCATCAATAATACATCAACACAGACGTGAACACACCCAATCCCCCCCTACCTTTTCAAAGGCTATTGTGGAATGTGTGAGGAGAAATGAACCTTTTCATCCATTCAGTAAGTTCTCTGTCTATTTCAGTCTGCATTGGGGTCAGCTCCAATTCAGAAAGCTTTTACACTGCTTTTCTAACAGTCCGTGTCAATTTAGTGAAAAGAAAATTGTTCTGGAGGTTCACTTGTCATTCTGCACTCTGAAAATTGCAAGCATTTTGACCCCAATTTTGTTTTTGTTTTTTTTTTTGTTTTTGCTCAAAACACATTCCTCTTTACTTCTATTGAAGGGCAGGAATATGTAACCGCATTCAAACGCTGCAATATTTATTAAATGTAATGCATTAGAGCAAACAAACATTATTGTTTTGTTTTCAAACCATGACAGGATTATTTACTGAAGAAAGCTTTATCTTTATTATTCCATATATATATAAAAATATATATCTTATAAAATCAAATATATGATTAATAAGATACAAAAAAGGGAGAAAGTTGCTTTGCAAATTCTTTATGTTTGATCACGGGGTACATTAACCATTTGGTCAAATTGTTAAGTGTTCCGCTTTGTCTACAAAGGAAATCTGGAGCATTAAGACAATTTGGAGCAAATTCGTCCCAATCAGGGAGTGTCGGGGTTCACATGTTTAAATAGAAAAGCACTTACGAGGACCGAAAGATCAACTATAGTATCAAAATAGAAAATAAATAGATTTAAATGTCTTTTTTTTCTAAAAACATGAAAAATATGATCAAAAAAGTGGTCCTAATATCTATCTTAGGTGTCAAATCGTTTGACTTATTTAAGCTTTAAAAAGGCATTTTACGACGTTCAGTTCAATTTAAAACAAAAATATGTTTCAAAGTTGGACTTTTCTGCAAGAGCTGAAGCAAAGTCATTTTTTTCTGTAAAAAAAAGGTGTATTTCCCCTGTTTTGAGCAGGTGAGCTAATTTGCCAATGAAATAAGATGAGTTACATTTTAAATATATTAGGGGAAAATACATTTATTTTATGGACATTTAACTTATTTTTAGATCAGTTTTTACAACGTGAAAGTAGATACAGATGTTTTTCTGAGCACAACAAATTGGATTCATGCATTTAATAAAAAAACAAGAAAAGAAACAAAGAAGAATAGCTCCTTAAATCAAATTGATGGTTAAAAAAAAAAAACACTGACGAAAAAAATGTGGTTTCTTTAATGTCTTCCCACTTGTGAAGTGCAGTGTTCAGTCCACATTTCTGTACCTGGAGAAGAGGTTATACAGGACGCGCAGCGTTGATTTAAGGTCACAGTTCACGATATCTGAGGAAAAAAACCAAGAGAAGATTAGAGATGGTTATATTAGCATTTCTTTGTTATTAAACCAAAAGCAGCAAATGTTTTTTTTTGTAAAAGAAAGAAAAAGGTTTAATTTGAAGCCTTGATTACAGCAAAGAGAGAAATAACCAGAGAAAGATCTGAATCTTCTTCAGTCATTCATATTCCTTCTAGTCCAGTGTTTTATTGCAAACAGGAAGCATTATAAATTCTTTCAAACCTTTTGAATTTAATGTCAATCATTTAAGTAAATCTGTTAGATATTTTGCACCACGATAAAGTTGTGGGGACATTTTTTTCTTATTGAGAAAGTTAATCCTATTCTATTAGCAAATGGTTCCTTCAGTGCTACATTTACGCCTCCTTATCAGTTTCCATCCTCTACTTTTAACCAGTTATGAAGAAAACTCCATTTTCAGTCACGTTCCAACCAGGTTACAACCATTAAGTTATTAACTTTATTTCTATAGCACATTTCAGTAGCAAGACATTTTAGAGTGCAGTGTGCAACAGGAAACACACAGGAAAAGTACATTTCAAGATAATACAAAATAAATAATAAGATAAGTGATAAAATAAAAGTTAGAGGACAAACTGAACTAATACGAGTTTATAATTTGAAAACAAATTAGGCTTTGAGCACTTTTACAGTTTTCCAGCAGTTTGTTCAAGATTAGTGGAGCATAAGAAGTAAAAGCTGCTTCTCCAAGTTCGGTTCTGGTTCTGCAGAGTAGATCTGATCCAGAAGACCTAAGAGGTCTGGCTGTTGGTATTTAATGTATTTAGGAGTGAAGCCATTCAGGGATTTATAGACTAACATAAGTCTGATTTTTAAGTCTGTTCTCTGAGATACGAGGAGCCAGTGGAAGAACTTTAGAACTGGGCTGATGTTCTTCACTTTCTTAGTTCTAGTGAGGACGCAGGCAGCAGTGTTCTGGATTAACTGCAGCTGTCTCATCTACTTTTGAAGCAGACCTGCGAAGACATTGCTGCAGGGATAAATTCTACTAAAGATGAATGAAGCAGGGATTCGTTTTTCAAGGTCCTGCTGAGACATTAGTCTGGAGACGTTCCTTAGGTGACAGAAGGCCCACTGTTCCTGCATTAAGATCCTCTGAAGGTTCAGGTCTGAGTCCATCATTACACCCAGATTTACTGCCCGGTTGTTGGTTTCTAGGTAGAATAACTGAAGCTGGGTGCAAACTTTTAAATGCTCCTCCTTTGGGCCAAAAATTATTATTTTAGTTTTGTCTCAGTTTTTTTGTTGATTTCTTCTAAGCTTTAACATTTTTATAAAGTATTTCCATTTTTCATTTTATGTTGATTTATTGGCATCTTAATGCTTTTGTGAATCTGCATTTTCCATTTGAGTTTTTATTTTTCTCCTGGGCCACATGAATCACTTCAATGAATGGATAATAAACACAATTTCTATTCTATCATAACTTAATTTGTTCTTCTCACATGTTGTTACTTTAGCTGCATTTTACAGAATATAGCCCAGAATAAAGCCAATTGGATATAGGTCCATTGGAGAGAGAGGAAGCATTGAAACGATTTATCTTGCTCTTATTTATTTCCATTAAATCATTACAAGCCTTGACATTTTACCAGGGCTGTGAAGAGTCTTTATTTCCACTAATTGAAACCCCAAAGTGAAACAACTTGGTAAAAATAGAAAGAAGTCGTAGTAAAGAGACCAACTCTGCAGAAAATCCTGTCACCATTGCAGATTTCTTGACCGACAGGACCGACACCTTTCAGCAGTAAATGTGCTGACACACAGAAAGTAGGTTTTTATGGAAAATAATCTTGACTTCCAGATTAAAGTTTCCATATTGGTTAACTTAACAGGGAGATTGTCAGATGGAGACATGCTTTTATTAAAAAAAAAAATCCTTCATGGAGTATTTTGAAACAGGTAAGAAAAACTGCCAAAGAAATAAGATGATTTATGGCTGAAATAAGAATAAAACATCTGTTATTTTAAACCTTTCAAAAGGTCTAAAATACATCATTGCATTGGCCTTATAGTCTTATTTAACTGCTGAAATTAAGGGCAGAAACACATATTTTAAAAAATTTGTACTTATTTTTAGATCACTTTAAAGAGGCAAATGGCATCTTACCCTCAGGTCGGGGCTTTGGTCGCTCCAGACCTCCGTCCTGCATCAGCTCAAATGAGAACGACACATTATGAACCTGTAGGCAGAAAGAGGACTCCGTTTGTAGAGGAATATTGGGACGCTAACCGTCACATTTTCTGACAAGGAAAACACACCTCAGGTGAGTTTATTCATGCACAGCTGTACTGGCCAAATACAGCAGCCTTTAAGGGAGGAACAAAAAAACAAAAAAAATCATCTGTGTTTTTTAACGCCCTCATCTCTACATCATCAGAACCATATTTTTTGCTTTTTTTCCCCCTAACATTTCTTCTTTTGGGTCCTGTTTTGCTAATATGGCTCTGGGAATAAATGTGCCATAGCTAGATGGTTTGCTTTCACAAGCAGAGGATTATGACTGTCAAAGGGTTCCACTTGTATATAATAACTTTAATGAAAACTATTTAAGGAGTAAAATCTATATACCGGACATGGAGGCGGAAAGAAGACAGAGACATGAAAGTAAGCGTGAAAAGAGAAAAATAAAATAAAATAAAGAAGCAACAATATAGACGATACAGTAGATATGCAGTAACTCTGGTGAGTTTGTTTCCACACCTGTATGAAACAAAAAAGAAAGGAGAAAACATAACAGCAAAAAGACAACAAAGGTAAATAACAAACAAAGCTTTAAGAGCAGCGGGTATACCTTCGATATCCATGTTGTCAGAAGCCAAAATCTATGGTGATTATACAATATTACTCTGGGTGGTATAAGTCTGTAGCTTAGTATTTAGTATTAGTGTGTATCAGTGTGTGTTAGTGTGAACACCTGGAATCAAATTCCCATGGTGTTTATGGATGGGTACGCTCGTGTATAAAGGATTTACATCCTCTTTAATGGAGAAATGTGCTCAATAGCAGGTGTGGGTGTGTCCAGACTGACCCTCCAACATCCAACCTGACAAGCACCCAAGGACAACCTCGCATCCATCCAGCTACATTCACACAAACCCACCCTTACACTCATACAGACATATACAGCAGGAGCTCTTAGTGCATATTGACCCTTTAAGCAGGACACCGTTCCCAAAAACTAATTTATGTGACTTTAGAAGGTTGGATTTGTCACTGAATGGGCTAGGGGATTTGATACACCGTTTAAAGAAGTCTGAGCTCCTCTTAATCCCCAGACCTAACCCTAAAAAGTTGGTAGTAAGCAACAGAACAGATCTGACCCTTACCTGAACAGAGATATATTAGTTTTCTGATATAATTTTCAACCTGGGGGATGAATGCGGCCTTTAATTTACCAGGATCTCCATGACTTTTCACTCGGCTGCTCTAAATTGGTCAACTATCAGATTCCTAAACACCAAGGGATAATTTTGTGGAAGTGCTGCCAGCTGCTCTGAACCTGGATTTTCCAGGTCTAGCGCCCCTATAGTGGCTAAAAGTTACGTTACACAAAACTGCTTTAAGGAAACTCTGAACAAAAAATTAAAAATGAAGAACGCGTCCATCTACATGCAAATGCCCAGCAGCAAAAGTCAAGGGTGTAATGATCAAACTGTGATGTGTCCACTGTAGGCTGCTGAAAGGGCGACTTCCAGAGGGCCCCTCAGATAATAAAAAACAAGCCGGAAAATCCAGAGACAAATCAAATTAGATTATCACTAAGCCATTTGGATCATGCAAACACTTGGTCCCTCTATAAAGGTAACAATCTGAAGTTTTAGCCTCTGCACTTAAACACAAAGGAAATGTCACCTGTCAAAATTTTAATTTATTAGGTATTAAAGCCCTGAACCACAGGATCATCTAAACTGGGGACTTCAGCACAGAATAAATCCTCCAAACCAGGCTAATGAATGACCCATTATGTAAATGAGATCCTCTGAATGATGGAAACATTTTCTATCCAAATAACAGCCGATTTTAGTACTAAGCAACTAAATAAAAAAAACAACAACCTGAAAATCAGTTTTTCAAGCTAAATACAATATTAGCAGCTGGACACACAACCTGTATGGTGAGATAAAAAGGGGAAATAAAGAACATGATAAAAAAATTCAAATGGTAAACATGGTGTCTAAATGCGCCACAATTGCTGATTTATGCAGCAAATTATGTTCCAAATTTTGTTGCAAGCAAAGAACATGTTTTGTACATTTAAATGAGAAAAAACAAAATCTAGGAATGAAACTTTGAAAAAGTTTATAGTAATAAAAAAGGGTTTTGAGAGGAAATTGGTGTTTCTCTTTTTCTTTTTATTTTAACAATTTGTATATTTTAGTTGTCTTTTTTGAGGTTGAGTTTTATGAATTGCATCCTTTTCAAATTTCATTTTAAAGATCACATTCTCATCAATTCAAGCTCAATGCAAACCCTCAATCTAGAAGCAAACATTGACCAATAAAAACATTCATGCAGATCAATAGAAATCTATCCTGGTTCCAGAGGACAGACCACCCCAAGAAGTGAACAGAATGTGATCTGAAAAAGCAATTAAACAAAAAAAACAACTAAGATGTAAAACGAATTAAAATTAAATTTATGAAAAGAAACATTAATTGAAATATTTTCTGGATTAAGAAATTTTTTTTTCTAATTATTTTTTTTTTTTTTTTGCTGTTTTACGTCTTTTTTTTTTTCTTTTCTATTTACAAAACGTGTTTTCCTGCAAGAATAATGAAACAAAATTCACACCATACTGGAGTGTTTCAATAGTTCCTACAATTTAACAAATTCATTTAATTTTCAAGGAACAGGAGGCTCAGGTTCAAAGAAATAAAAAATGTATTTTTTTTCTCCTCACACGATTATCGATTTTCTAGTTTGTTTGACTAAAAAGTTACATGATACTATAGACATAAATTTTACCCGCTACTTTATCCGCTAATGTCCATGAGTTTTTTTTTTTTATCAATATCTCAAATAGTATTTCCAACAACCACTACTGTAGGCTCAGTAGTGTAAGAAAATAACATTAAGAAATAGGAACTACACCAAAAAGATGTACCTCTGAACTACGTTCACTGGACTCAACCTTTACAGAGGTGTGTAACCGAAACACCCTAACGACCCATCAGAACCTCCTTAACGACCATCCAGGTGAACTCTATTGGCCATTATGTTGGAGGAATCAGTCACCTTTTTTTCTTTTCTCCCCCTCCCCTATTTTTGGTCACACCTACAGTATATTTATCTCTGTTTTCTCCTGCATCAGTTAGAACCGAAGAAGCCTGTTGGAAGAGAGGCGAAACGTCTCGTAGAAAACTTAACGTCCAGTTGCCTAAACTGAAGCTTGACCGGGATGACTGAGAACCTTCACAGATAAATATCAGAAAAGATCAAATGCGCCGTTCTGAAGTCTAAGTAACACACAAGTACAGAAGAACGGAGACAAGAAGAAGATAGGTAAAAATCATCGTCGTGTTTTTGTCTTTTTCCAGACACTAAAATTAAATCCTTGATTTTCCAGACTCCATTAGAACCCTGCATGTTCTACAGACAAATGGTGCAACAATGGAAATCTGCTTCTTCAAGTCCGGAAAATAGTTAGAGAATATTTAGTTGATTCTGCCATTTTCTAAGGTTTATGTCTAATCTACAGCGTTTGATGAGCAGAAACTCAGACCAGGAAACAAAAGATAGGACTTGAGCAATGTCCAGAGGGAGAGAAAAAAAAAAAAAAAAAAAACGATAAGAGGAAGACCAATCTGGGAGAAGAGGCATAACAGTTGAAAGATGTTTTATATGACCAGCGTGTGGGAGTGTGTTTGCGTGTGTGAGCCCTTCCTGCTGTGAAGTACTAAAAGCTTTGCCCAACAAAGGCTTATTGTGTGAAAAGGATGACCTAAGCCCATCTAATACAAAAAAAAAAGCAGAAAGGAAGAGTCTGAAGAAGAGATCCACTGAGCGGGAGCAGGGGTAATTTCTTGATGCCGCTGCTGCTTTTCCCAGCCCCCCCCGTGTAGCGTTGATAGGCCTCAAACGCACACACGGAAACAGAGCCGAGCCCCTGAGCCACTCCGCCATTTCCCTGTGCAGTAAGAGATTACAGAAGCTGTGGGGCCGGAGCGTGTTCTTCTGGGCCACGATGTGCATTGTAGCACCGATGCCCATTTTGCTCCGCAGCTTGGCAGAAGCTGCTGGCCAACACCCAAACAAAAGGCTACTGTGGTGTCCACAGATTGCCTGTTCAGAATACCGTAGTACTGCAGAGGCCAGCGGCTGTGGCAGACGGGCTCCGGGGAGAACGGACGACATTTATCAAGCTATTGAGAGGAGAGTCTTGGCTCCGAGCACACAAGACTCCTCCGAAATGGAGTATTGATTTAAGAGTGCTGCTTAAACTGTGGGTCAGGATGAAGACGAGCTCAGAAAGATAAAGATAATAGATGAAACAATGCGGCAGAGCGTACGACACCTCCCAAAATACAGGCGTTTATTCGTGCTCTTGGGTGATTTTGTGTTCGGCAGGTGAGGCTATTTCATTCGATCCCAAAGGGCCGAATTCATTCAGTTTGGACGGATTAGTTGGCAAGGATTTTCTTTTTTCTTGTTCATATCATCTTAAAAACACTGATGATACCAAAAACGAAATAATAGGATTATAATAGAAAAGAAAGAAAATGCAACAGATGTACAGCACAGATAAAAGTTGAAGTTTTGTTTTTATCAACATTTCTTCTAAATGAACTTGATATTAGCATTTTGTATCTGTCCCGACTTCAAGCTGATCAAATATCAGTGGGAAAAAATGTCTTAGTTCCTACCAGGAACTAAAGTTCTTGGAGGAATAAAAACAACTTTACAACCAAATCTGTCAGAGGAACAAATAATTTAGGCTTCAATGTATTTTATAGTTTAGACGGGACTCTTATTGACTGTGATTTTTACCACCGTGCTTCATGTTTCAGTTGCATCTCTGCTGGAGTTGTTAAAAATAAAGTCTGGATACTCAAACTCTGCATACTAGTGTGGATACTAAAGACAAGTTGTTTTTTTGTTGTTGTTTATTTTATTCATTATTTTTAGATTTCTTGTTTATTTGCACATTAAAAGAATAATATTTCAGGTGACCTTAAAATACTTTAAGAATTGTGTTTGATTTATTTTAAACGTATTTAACTTGCATCAGAAAGCACGCTCCATGTGGCGATTTAAACAGGTACGATTTTCATGTTAGAAAAATGAATGGGATCCAGTATCAGACATTTTTTTTCTGGGTATTAATATCATGTTTGAGATTTTAGTATCATGAAAACTGTTCTCTCTAAAACAGCAAACCTCATTTAAACTGCTTTACCTCCTCAGTAAGTCCTGCAGAATAATAGATAATTGATAATACAACATGCAAAGTGGGTAGAATTAATACAAGCTTTTGCTTCCTTCTACCCATTTTTAAACTTTAGGTTTTCTTTTTCATGAGAGAAAAAAATGTCATCATAACTTGTTTTGTTTGATTGTTAGAGAAAAAAAATGTAATAAAATACAATAAAATACATAAGGTTAACTGTTCTTTCTATGGTGGTTCCTATTTAACCTTTAGTGCTCAATGTGTGCAGGAAATTAGAAAGTTAGAGATATTCGCCTTGACCTCACGTTTTTGCTGGACGGGTGTTTTAAAAATAAAAAACAAAAACTGAATCACAGCTTCAGTTGTTTCAACACAACCTTTACTTCATAAAATGATCTCAAGCTGTTTGTAAATATAAAAAAAAAAAAAAAATTCCCAATTTCTTTTAAGTGGTCACTAAATATTCAGGTTTAATGCATAGAGCGACGTTTGTGTGAGAAACGTTACTGGGATGGAGGCCTAAAATAAAATAAAGTACAGAAATGTTGGGAAAACGACTGCGGAGGTTAAAGAATTTTACAATTTTTACTAAGAAATAATCTGTGTGTATTTTAATACACTGAATAAAGTTGAACTTCAGATGTAATATTTGTCTGACTGAAGAAATTTTCTGCTCATTAACTTCTTAAACCTTCTCTATTCTTTTTGTTGAAAAAAAAAACAACAACAAAACATCAAGTGATGCTTAAACAAGCCAATTTTCTTTGGTTAAAATCCACAACAAAGATGGTCCCAGTTCGACACTTCTGGTTCCCATTATAGATCAACTCTAACTGATCATCTGCTTGTTAAACCAATCCGGTCAGACTCCTCTAACTAGCGGAAGGTGATAGTAGACTTTTTACCTTTTGGTCAAAATTTTCTGGGGTGAGAAAGAAGTTGTAGAGCGGCACGAAGTATCCTTCCAACAGACCCATCAGCAGCACCAGATAAACCCCGTCTGCAAACTAGACGGAAACAGACACAAGAAGATAAACTTAATCAAGCTGCTAAATGTTTGCATTAAAGAGGTCGGCTTACTTAAACTGTTTTTAGCCACAGTTATAGCTTTTTCTAGATGATTACTGATTCTTTGGGCCACTTAGCTTTTCTTTCCCGTCCATTTGCATGATGAAAAAAATGACAAGTTTTACAAAAGTCTCAGTTTAAATAAGGAGAAACTTTTTGGGTTTTTTTGTAATTTAAAAGCAGATTAAGTTTTCAGTTTATCTCTAACTATGTAGTAAAGGATTACTCACATCTTCTAACTTTTCTTTCACAGTTTTTAAATAAATGCTAGATTATATGAAGATGCTTTATCTTTATGATGCGTTTATTTAATTTTCTTTTAAATATTTTTAAACTCTTTAACAGCAAAAGTTTTAAACGTTCTTGATCTTGTTCCCTTTTTTAAATACCTCCTCATCTCATTTCTTCCCTGGAGATGATGGAAAATAAATAGAAAATAAATTGATCTTTGGTTTCTTGGCAGGTCCACAATAGTCTCAAGGTCCTTCTGGCCAGATATTGAGTCAGGTTGATATTTTTGGCCAATATTAGTGTTTTTTTTCAGCTGATAGATGGATGCGTTCACCGATTCATTAATGGCTTCAGCAGCCATGTAGCTCCCTTTGTTTGCCAACTATTGTTAGATTTATTTGATTTGATAATAAATATTTTTGGTTTTAAATTCAAACTTGTGTAACATTTGTCATCTTTGTATCATTTTAATCATGTCAATGGAGGAAAAAGAAACAACAACATTACCTTCATAAATCAGCATCACAGGATGGGTTAGACTGATAAAAGTTAAACTGGCCTTAAGAAAACCTGCAAGGCTCGACTTCTACACTGTTCTAAAATGAGACGTACCTGAGTGTCCAGTTCTGACACTTCCAGGTTCAGCTTGTTCAGGTGTTTGTTCACAAAAGTGATCAAAGTCTGAAACCAGACGGAGAAACGTGTCAGACAGAAGTAAAAACACGGATACAAGCGATACAAAAAATTAGAATAGCTAAAAACCAGATGGATTACTTTAAAAAAATAAATCATTACTCGAATGAACTGATTTTAAAATAATTTGTATCTTTAACCAATAAAAAAAATTTTCTTTAAAATAAGGAATAGGAAGACGGTAAAATCTAGACTTGAGGAACTGATGCAACTTTTTAAAAGAGTAACGATCTCATTCAAATGGTGATTAAAAAAACGAAACGAGATTCTTTAAAGATACAGTTTATGGAACATTAAAAAACATACAGTGGGGAAAATAAGTATTTAGTCAGTCACCAATTGTGCAAGTTCTCCCACTTAAAAAGATGAGAGAG
>JAUZNJ010033375.1:0-19987 GCA_034780135.1 Jordanella pulchra
ACCTGTGTTAATGGAGCAATCACTGAAACGATGTCAGCTGGTCTTTTTAAGGCTGGGCAGCAATGACATTGAAATGTGTTTTGGGGGATAAAGTTCATTTTCTGGGCAAATATTGACTTTGCAATTAATTGCTGTTACACTGATCACTCTTTAAAACATTCTGGAGTATATATGCAAATTATATAAACTGAAGCAGTAGACTGGGGCCCTAGGAAGTTGCCTAGTTTGCTTACTCTATTGCAAATGTTCTGACTCCATATTTTAGCTTAGAGTCCTTTAAAAAGGAATAGATATATAGAAAGAAAAGAGAGTTATAAAAGTTTTTTTAACACTTCGTTCACATTCAGATCAATGCTACTTGGTTTTGTTTAATTCAATTTTTCTGAATGAGTTTTTATGAGTTTTACAACATTATTAAAAGAATTTCACTCCATTTTCAGTGTACAACAGTTGAAATGTTGCATTTCGGCCACAAGATTAGATCCCTTTTAGAGACATGAAGTGAGAAAATTCTAATTTAAATTATAAAATTAAAAACAAAAAAATAATTAAATTGTTCCCATTTGTATTCCCATTTTGTGCTCAGTGTGAGCCTGTACCTGTCCTGCTCATCCTGCAGCTCCTCCAGTCTCTCTAGTTCATCTAATCGAGCCCACAGCTCCTCCTCGCTCATGATGCTCTTTCTGCTCCCCGTCTCTCCGCTCTTGTCTTCCTCCTCCTCGTTCTCCTCTTTCAGATCAAACACCACATCCATCTTGGGCTTCGAATTAGGCTTGTGAGCTATTCTTTGCTTTCCTGTAAAGAAAGAATCATTTTACTCTTTAGCCAGAACTCCCCCAAACAGACCAAGTAAAATGGGGTCAGAAGAAAAGCTACCTTTAGTGATGGCTGAGTCATTGTTTCCAACCTCCTCTCTGATGTCGACATAGTCCCCTTTATTCTAAATCACAAGAATGTCAAAGTCAATACACTTTGTCCTCGATTGTGTCTTCTTCCTGTAATCTCTACCGTGTGCAGTCATGCGACATACAGCTGACATGGTTTCCAGATCTTTTGCGAAGCCCACTCTTGCTTCGAAGTTTTTCATGGTCTTGGTCACATCATCTAACTGATTCCCCACGTCTGCAGAGAAAACAGATGCATCGCGATGAACGAGAGCAGAAACAAGACGAGCAAATGTGCCAAAACTGGCAGCGAACAAACAATGGTGCGTAAATAAAAAGATCAGCTGAATGACAAGCAGCGGCTTAAGAGTTAAAACCCCAAACAAAACGGGGAAGGGGGGGGGGGGGAAGAAAAAATGATGGTACACACAGTTCATAATATCTTCTGCCCTGAATACTACTCCGGATCATTAAATCTTCACAACAATTAAGCCCTTTCACTAATAGCAGCAGAGGGCCTTGTTTCCATGGCGATTGGGAGCCCCTCCAGTCAGCGCATCAACTGGAAGTGAGGAAAGGTCAAATACAGAAGGCCTGACAACTCGGCCGCTGTCTGACACATTTCAGCAAGCTCTGTTTGTATTACAGCACTTAGCTCTGTAATAGCAGGGTGGGGAGGGTCAGGGGGAGGGGGGGGGGGACTGTGGCGGCACATTTCTGCTTCACTAAACATTCTAATAATGCTCACATCAGAGATCCATGCTTGGGTCCATTTGACTTGATATGAGATTTTTCAGACTCAGAATAGATACAGAGAAACATCTTTGTTATGAGACAGGAATGCACAGTCTGATCATGCCTGCTTTCACAGAATGCGTCATCTTTAAACTCAATTCTCAATCACGAATGCAAAAAAAAATGCTTTTGTTGCAATATGCTTTGTTACTTTCAACCCTTAAAAAATCAATCTGCTTCTGCAAATCTTATTTACTAAACAGCGACACGTAGCAAGGTTCAGAGAAACGGTTCTGTTCAGAACTGCAGTTGGAATTCGAAGCTGTTAAAATGAAATCAGGCAAGTTCTTTACAAATGATGTGCCGTCGCCCTCTGCTGGATGAAAAGCAGCAGCGAATGACTTCTTAATTAAAAGGGAAAAAAAAAAAAAAAAAAAGAGAGATTAGAGACAACAGGAAACGACGCTTACGCTTCATTCTGTGCTCAACGATTTTCTGGGCTTGCTTTGCAGAGCACTTGGCGAACCAGTTGTCGCCCAGCAGCACAGTGACCTCGTTGGTGTGAACGAGCTTCCCAGGCATGAAGGCCAGGGAGCCAAACGGCACCTGTTCAGGATGCAGAGGATGGTAGAGGGGAGCAGAACAAAGGAGAAATGGGCCAAATTATGCAGGTGGAACAAAGTCCGGGAGAAAGTAGGACAAAAAGAAGCAAGGCAAGTTGAAGTAATGGAGGAACTTTGAGTCAGTTTATGCAAGAGTTATTTTTGTTGTTGTTTTTTTTTTTTTCCTTAACAAGGTTTACACTCACCATGATGTCATAACACAGCTGATCGGGGAGAGTTCTGAGGCGATCATGAAGAGCTTCATAGTCACCCAACAACTTCTTCCTGTAAAACAGTAAAAACTAACAATCAAATATTTAAATACGGTTTAAATAATGAATACCATCAAAATTAGAAATCTCTTTTTGCAAGTGATTAAATAATAAAAACAATGACAATTCAGAAAAGCGGTTATCTCCACAAGATGGCAGTGTTTTCTAGTTTTTGGGAAACTCATTGCAGGTACTGCTTCCATCCCAAGTTTAAAAAAAAGACTGAACCAAAATGTTGAACCTGAAGACCGACTGAAGCAGCTTGAACATAAGAACAGACCAGACTAATGCCAGGGGAAACTGCAGCCTCGAAGGATGGCTTCATGTTGTAAATGGATGAACTTCCTGATGCAAAGTTTAATTGTTCCTGCAGCAAACTGATGAGGTAGCAGAGCTCAGTGGGTTGAAGTCCACTCTTAATAAATTGGAAGGAAAACTTTAAACCAAGTCTGCCCACTGTTGTGATAAAAATACATTTTAAAAAAAAAATGCTTTCTCTTGTAAAAATTAGATGGATCAAATACTGACATGGAAGCCAACCCAGACCTCATCTAGTACATTTTTTCTTTCTTACACTAATCCACACTTTGGAGCTCGTCAAACATCACTTTCTCCAACATAAGGGGTTTGTTCGGATTCGTCGGCTGCATCCTCTAAGGACCCGATCTCCACTGTGGCAAGATAACGTGTTGTGAACTGGATCTATATAAATGAACTGAATTGTTCATCTACAATTTGAACTTAACCCATTTGTCAGTGCGAGCTGTTGAATTGACTCTATAAACTGCTTTGAGCGACATGACCCTGTATAAATAAGTTAAACTGAATCGTACAGAGAGCAAAATGGTCATTTTCCCATTTATCAGCTCTGTGATCATCAGCAGGTCAAATTAAAGTGAATGAAAGCACATATAAGAAAGAAAAACATGTTACAGTCAGAGAAAATATCCATTGATCCATAACGTTGGGATATTCTTGCTACACCTTTATTTTCTGGTTGGTAACAAGGTAGGAATAACTGACTAGAAATTCAGGTAAAGTTTAAATTTTGCCAACATTAGGAGTTGATGCAGATGGACATTTTACATTTTGCAGGAAAAAAAGTATTAAGATCTTGTCCACATATTAACTTTTTTGAATTTTTAAAGGATTTTAAAAGGAAGACTGATCTATAAGCCTTTCCCATTGGTAGGAATACAACTGCATATTTCATGGCCTAAAAAATAAATAATGCATTTAGGATTTTTTATGCGTTTTTGAGATTGTGTTTTGGACTGAAAGATTCCTTAAAATATGATTTTTTTAAGTTTACAGCTGAGAAGGTGAACTTTTATTTATTTGTTTTTTGCAGGTCAAAAAAATAACCAAACTTGTTTCATGCATGACACAAGTCCAAATGCATTGATTCTGGCCCAAATGGCTACAGGTTTATATATTTCTTTGCTTAAATGTACAAAAAAAGAGAAATATGTCTGCTGTGAAAACATGTTACCAATCTGGACATTGAAAGGTACGCAATGAAAAAATTAAGACAACCATAAAAATAATTAAAAAAAATATGAAAATGTAATATAAAGCATAAAGTATCAAGACATCTAAAACACATTATACTAATTAATCCTTTAAAAATAATAACTTTGTCTTCAGATACGTTTATTGTGAGTCACACATTAAGTATGCAAGTTTCACCTTTGTTGCCATGGTTATTATCTTTATGCTTATATGACAAAAATTACAACACAATCACTACAAAATAAAACACAAACCCCTGTACAAAGCAAAAAAGATGAAATCCAATTCATCTAATCATACGTACATATGCTTTGTTCCTGCTGATGTTAAAGTGCTCCATATATACTGCAGCTCATTCTGTCAGGATATTAAATCATGTTGTCACAAAATCAATGCAAGAGCTTTTTTTAGGTGTTGCACCACCAATAGGGCAAATACAGTGAACAGGAAAGGACAAAGTTTCTCTCTTTGTTTCCACTTTCCTAGAGTTTTATTCAGCATCTAGCGCTGCGCTAAACTGGCAGATTTATTTAGAAAAACTTAACAGAGCAAAACCAATGGACCTCCAGGCTGCCATTATTCACAAACTTCATGGGCCGAACTGGCACACAAAATGATGTCCTGCTTTCCTCCTGCCTGAAGCAACAACTCAACATCCTCAATATGTAATCCATAACAGCAGCTGTACTGAAGGGAATACACTTGAGTCAATGAGAATGTATTGACTGTAGCAGACCTGCGACTTTCTAAAGCGTCTACAGAGAAACAGTGCAGCTCCAGAATCTAGTTAATACTATTTATACTAGTTAAAGATGTGATAGGAAGGAAAAGATATATAGTCATGCATTGTTTGTTTTTTATTTCTAAAAATCATTGTATAATTGAAGATCTTTGGGTGTGTTTTGCTTTCTCTATTGGTATAACAATGAGCTCTTATCTTCTGAAGATTCCTTCAGCAGAAACAAGTTCAAAGGTCAGGCTACTTGTTTCCAGTCTGTTCCGGTCTACAGCGCTTTGTTAGCTGTCCTTACCTGGACGCAGTAGCGTGGTCTTTAGGTGCTGTGGCAATCCAATTGTAATTTCAATCATTTCAAAAATATTGAGAGCTCAGGAAATAGCATTTTGAATTTAGTGACAGTACCAAGTGGCAATTTAGGCTACTGCTGGCTTCATCTCCTTCACCCTTAATCAATAGAGTATTTTATTCCATAAATCTGCAGCTAACCGAGTTATCTTTCATTTTTGCAAGAATCAGAACAGCTTGTCTGGCAATGACAACTATACTGTGTTCAAAGTCACCTAAATGTAAAATTGCATCAAGTTGCCCAATTTCAAGCCGGCCACTGAACATGCATCTAAAAAACTACCTTTTTTTTTTTTTTTTAAATCACCTTTTTTTTCCTGAATCACTTTAAATAGGAATGTTTTGTATTTTTCTCCTACTGCAGAGAGATGTCAAACTCAAGGACTCCAGGCCTAATTTGGGTCCTGACAGAAATTTTCAGAGCCTTAAGGGCCAAAAAAGGCACTTCTACTTTAAAAGTACAAAAAAAAAACACATCTAAATATATGGAGTTATAATATCCGAACAGTGTGACCTTTTTGAAGAACAATTATGAAATCAAGTGTTTTATTCATATAGCTGCAAACAACCCTTTAAAAGACTTGATGCTGAAGCAGACCCAATATGTTTTTAAGTAAAACACCAAAAATGCACCAGTGTTTTAGTTTTCATTTATTTTTTAAATGATATGAAATACACCCAAAAAAAATCTGTTTATTTAACCATGCAATCTTTAGTAGAAAAATGATCTATAAATTACTTTAGATCCAAAACTTATAAACATTCTGCACATTTACCTCATTTAAATAAACACACTTAGTTCCCTTTTTTGTGGTCAATCCTTTTCTATTTTCCTGACTGGAAATAAATGTAAATCCTAAGCAATAACAACAGGTTATTTGGATGTCTTTGGTTTATTAATCCAAGTCTATTACATGAGTGTCCACAATAAAGCCAATGTCATCAGATATTTACCGTTTGGTCAAAGAGGCTGAAGCCACCAGCCCCCCCTGTGACGCTGACAGACGAGCCACATAAAGGATGAATAGATAATGATTGATCTTTGTTTAAAGCTAAGCTAAAATCAAATTTGTTGAGAACTCAGTACAGAACAGCACTGTCACAGCATGTTTCTACATTGTTTTTCCATATTTGTCTCCATTCTAGTTTGTGTGTCTACTTGTTTTTTTACTAATGCAAAGCAGTTTGACTAAGTGATGATTGTTAATTTTCTGGTCCCATTTGCTGGATATCAAAAATATAGAAAAAAAAATACTTTGCAGGAAAAACTTTACTATATATTTATTATTTTGCTGCATAAGCAAGCAGGCCAAGTTTGAACCATTTTGCACAAAATAATTCCAGAGGCCCTGAAATGCCACTTTGATGACCACCATTTAAATTTCTACAAGACAAATTCTCCTCTTGGGTTAAACATTTATTTTACTCCCACATCTGAACAAACCTAGAACTATATGCATCATGTTTTTACACCAGTAAAAAAAAAAAACCCTATAGAATCTAAATCCTGCAAAAAAAAAAATTGAAACAAAACAAAATTAAAAACATTTTTTACATAACACAAAGACTTTAATAATGCTTACCAGTGTTGAATCTGACTTTCACAGTTTTTCACCACCTGTTTCAGGATAAAAAATGTTAGTTTGGTTCAACACGTTCTATGTGTGTGTTACATAAGGAATATATTAATTCCTTTATCATTATAAAGGCAGCCTAATTTTTTATGACTAACAATTTAAAAAGGTCTTATCCAGTGGTATTCATCCAACAAACAGGCACACGAATCAAGCTGCTTGGCTAACATTAGAAAACACTGATAGACGAGAAACAGACAGATTTTTTTTTATATACATTTGCCAGGAAGAGTAACGATGATAAAGATCATCTAACTGTAACATGTCTGCCTTTAGTTGCACTCTGAAATTGGATGTATTCTACGTCCATGTATAAAGTGGGACCTTTTGGAGTGATTTGTCTTAATATGAATCTAAATCCTAAGCCACACAAGTAAATTAAACATTTACTATGTGTTCTCACTATTAACAAGACGTAGAAGTTTCATCAAGAAATGTAAAACTGATTTATTCAAATCTAATGCTAAAAAATAAATAAAGGGAACACGTAAGCAACGCAACATAACGCCAATCAAATCTAACTTCAGTGAAACCAAACTGTCCACTTAGGAAACTACATTGATTGACAATTTCACATGCTGCTGTACAACTGGCATAGACAACAGGTGGAAACTATTTGCAATTAGCAGGACACACTCAGTAAAGGAGGGATTGTCCCCACAGGCCGTTTCTCAGTACCTATGCTTTCCGGTTGATGCTTTGGTCACTTTTGAAAGTTAATGGTGCTTTTGCACCTGTGGTAGCATGAGACAGACTCTACAACCCACAAAAGTGGGTCAGGTAGGGCAGCTCATCTAGGATGGCACATCAATGCGAGCTATGGAAAGAAGGTTTACTGCATCTGTCAGTGTACTGTCTAGAGGCGCTACAAGGAAACAAGCCACTACACCAGGACAAGTGTAGGAGGCCATAAGAGGGGAACAACCCAGTAGCAGTACCACTATCTCTGCCTTTGTGTAAGGAGGAACAGGAGGAGCACCGCCAGAAACCTGCAAAATGACCTTCAGCAGGTCACAAATGTGCATGTATTTGCAGTTACAACTGACTCCATGAGGATGGTATGAGGGGCTGGATATCCATAGACGGGGGTTATGCTCATAGCCCAACACCGTGCAGGATGCTTGGCATTTGCCAGAGAACACCAGGATTGGAAAATTCGCAACTGGCGCCCTGTGCTCTTCACAAATGAAAGCAGGTTCATCCTGATCACATGTGACAGAGTCTGAAGACACTACAGAGAGCAATCTGCTGTCTGCAGCATCCTTCAGCATGACTGGTTTGGTAGTGGCATTTCTTTGGAGGGCTGCACACCCCTCTGCATCCCAAGGTAGCATGACTGCCATTAGGAATTGAAATGAGATCCTCAGATTCCTCGCGAGACCATATGCTGGTGCAGTTAGCACTGTGTTTCCTAAATGCAGAACAATGCAATAGACCTCATGTGGCTGGAGTGTGTCCGCAGTTCCTGCATGATGAAGGAATTGGTGCTACAGATCTGAATCTGATTTAGCACATCTGAGAATAGTTGGTGGATGCTGTCCAGGTCTGGGAGGAGATCCTTCGGAGACCAGCTGCCACCTCATCAGGAGCATGCCCAGGTGTTGTAGGATGGTCTTAGAGGCATGTGGAGGCCACACACAATACTGAGCCTCATTTTGACCTGTTTCAAGGACATTACATCAAAGTTTGATCAGCCTGTAGTGTGTTCATAAACTAACTCCATCTGTTGCGCAATTATGCTGAATCGATGCGTTTTTAAATACGGCAGCCATACTTGTTGCATTTGCAAAGTACATTGCAAATGTTACTGTACTAAAACATGCAGGGAGGCAGAAAATATGCCAAATGGAGAGGAAGTGGAAGAAAACATTTCTTTTTAAACCGTCAGGATCTGTTTATATCTCTTTGAAACGCTGAAATAGAAAGTTTCTGTGCTTTGTCCTGACCAGGACTCTTATTATTCAAGAAACCAATGGTAGGACTTTGTAGCCTTCTGAACAACATTTATAAAATGTGTAAGTATTTTGGAATAGTCACATATTAGTCCAATTATTATAATTGTAAACAAATGTATTCAATAACAGCAAATGTTTTTCAGGCGAGCCTTAGATTAAATTATTTTTTTTTTTTGTACTATATAAATAAACTTGTCATCATGTAGAGTAGCCTGCATTGGTTTCAAACTTGAGGATCAGTGTCCTGTGACGTTTTCTTATGTGGCTCTGTTTTAATCTACCTGAATCAAATAATCAGTTTGTTAGCAGGATCCTAGAACTTTGATATGAGCTGAGGAGGCATCAGATGACATTGATCAGGAAAATACCCATAAACTGCAGATCATCAGCCTTCCAGCACTAAAGGTTCTAACTAATGGCAGACGGTAGATAACACTGTAATATCTTAGACTGTTATTCAGTTTGTAAGAAAAAATTTTTTTGAGTTTTTCTGGCTGCAAAAAAATACCTACACATGTCTATTATAATTTTTAAGATAGGAAGTAAGGAAGGAATATTGCCACCTGTTTTAGCACCTTGCATTTAGGTTGCAAACCATAAACCTTTACAGAATCTTCCTGTGTGGATTAGTTTTAATCTGGTTTACCTTGTACAACTAGTTTAGTTGACATATCAATTTTAGTTGTGGTCTTAAACCTTTACCTATTTTATTTCAAAAATAAAAAAAAAAAAAAAAAAAAAAAAACCTTGAAAGTTTCCTAAATCAAAACCTGGATTTTTTTTTTCAACGCTATTAACTAAGATTTAAATAAAACCTGTCCAAGTTTGCTTTTCTGTTTTACCCCATGAACGATCAGAAAAACTATGACATGTTCAACCTTCTACTTGGCTAAAGCTTGAATTTGTTTACTCTTTATGTGTATAAAAATAACCTAATTAAGATTTGACAACTTTTAACAGTTTGGATTTAAAACTACAGCAGATAAAAGATAACCTGGAACCATTAACTGCAGTGAGATTGTTCTTTGGGATCCCATTCGTTTCCCTTTTTAAAAAAAAAAAAGAAAAAAAAAAAACTTTCGTTTTTTACTTGTACTTTATATTTCCTATATTTTCTGCAGCACACTGCTCAATTTTTTCAAATTCAATTGTTTTCAATTTAAAAAATAGCTTTTGGGGAGGAGCTACCCACTTAAATCGGAAGCTGACTTCAGCTAAGTGTTCGGGGGGGGGCGTAGACGTTACCCCAACCTTTACCTTTAATTCGATATTGAGGCTGAAAATAATTAAAATATGTATCACAGAGTGTCCACGCAGACAAGTGAAACCTACAGGTGTAAACTACAGAAGCAGCGGGTGTGTGAAAAGAAAACTAACAGAACACGCCTCCCTTTAACCTTTAAATGAAACTTAGACGCGGACATTAAGGGAGGAAGCTTCTAGAAGAGCAATACATAAAGAGAGGACTCAAAACATGGAAGTTATTCAGTGAATGCCAGGTTTTAGCAGATCAATGCGTGTATTAGACGCAAACCACGAGCTGATCCAACCGCGTGGCCCGAGGAGCTGACTGTGGCTCTGCTAACATCAAAAGCAATTATCAGGATTTGAATAATTTGAAATTACCTTCTGGTGTTCCTCTCTGAGTCTTACAACTCCGCCGAGATGTTCCAGATTCACGTTACCTTTTTTAGCCATTGTCAACCCAAACGCAAACAGGTAAATATGGGTTTTGACCCACAAAACAAAGCTCAGGGGTTTCTGTGAGTCCTAAAGAAGTGTTTATGAATCCAGCAGCTTTTCCTCAGAGGCGTCCTGCACGCAGTCATCAATGAGGCAGTGATAAATGTCCACACTTCCAGAGGTGATATCATTTCACACTCTCATTTCAGGGTTTCTGCATGATTCCACGAAAATAAATATCCACAAGATCCAAAAGATTAGCAAAAACAATTCTCGTCACTTTCGCTGCGCCATGCACTGAAGCAACAAAATGGTTGAAGTGTATTACCGACATCCGGTTACACATTTCTAAATAAAATGCTCAAAAAAATGCATCGAAATTATAGACCTAAATGAATCCAATGATATACGGAGAGGTACAAAACAGTTTAAATAATGATCAAATAACAGATCGTGAATCTGCTCAATTAATTATCAAAACACTAAGCTGCGGGTATGACCATCTTCATATGTTTACATAGGCAGCAACCGGCAAACACTATAGGAACCTTTATTAAAGGTCACAATCTTCAGGGAACCGTTCATTTTGGGAATGTTCCTTAAATAATATCTTAAAGTTAGTTTTAATATCGCCAATGTGAGCTTCTAGGACTCACCAATTAATTATTAGTATGATTAGAGAAGGTAAAGTAGTTCCATTGGTGACTTCATCTTCTGATGGTCTCTTCTTATTTTACTATAATTACTTTACTATTATTAAAATTATTATCGTTGTTGTTGGAATTTTCTTTACACCTTTATACACTTTTATTGTTCCTTCTCACACAAAAGAGGCCTCCTATGATTAAGTGTCAACTCACCTTTGAACAATTCTTGTTCCTAATTTTTCACTTTTGGTTTCTCATCTTTTTTTTCTTAAAAGTTAAAATGTTCTTAAACAAACAAAAAAAAACACATGGTATTTTTTTATAAATTTTTTAAAAAATCATCAGTACTCTTCTTGTGTGCTCTTAATTTGAAATAGAAAACCCCAATTTCCGTTGTTACCGTCTAACTTATGTGGAGCTGACTTCACGAACAGCAGCTCCGTACAGTCCCAGTGTACTCTGGGTAAATGGAAATGTATGTCCAAATGTAAACATTCGTCCCTCCGTTTACCTAAAATAACCCCCTACCTTTCAACCTAACAAAATTTCTATGGTATTGAATTTGGGGTTTGAGTTTTTGAAAACTGTATCGATTCAAAACTGTTTTAATCTTCCACTGCAAATATGACAAATGTTAGCTTCTAATATAATGTGTAAATGTCACATATTGTTACAATTGGGAAATAATAAAATCGTGGTGGGCAGAAACATGTTAGTTAACCTGCCTGCAAATTAATTAATGATGCTTCAAGTTTAAATATTGAGGCTTTCAAGTGCCTTCGGAAAGTCAATAACTGGTTATTTGAAAGAAAACTTGTATAGCTGAGCTGTTTTATCAGTTGTGTGACTTATCTTTACTCTACTAAACAAATTCAACCTACAGAGTTTGCTATAGATATATGTATCTACCTCGGTTTATATGAACCTGAAATTATTCTAATTAGCCAAAATGACCTTAATGTGACACGTTCAAGGTCAAAGAAACAACAGCCTTTACAGCTGATTAAACTTCGTAATCACTTAGTAATCCTCTTTTTTAACATCCATTTGCTCTTTATGTGTGATTTAACTGTCATAAAACAATTAGAAAGTCCATCATAAGATAGATACAAAATATTTTTTATTCGGTATACTTTCTAATGATAATAATAACTATAATAATAAAAAAAATCGATATAGGCCCCACTTTCAGGCTCTTCACCTGACAGCTGTAGAGAAGAGCATCAAAGAACCCAACATTTCTAATGTTTAGGAAGTATATGGTAACAATAGCAGTGGCAACTTCCTTTTAACAGAGATTATGAACCAGTGACATTGACATGTATAATAATTGTGTTCATCATATTATTTAATCACAATTTATAGAACAGGGTGTGTATATCTTATCCAATTTGACTTCAGTTTAAATAGTCTGGGTTCTGAATAATAATGTGTAATCTAACTGAAAGGTCATTATACAATTCTTGTTGGTCTTTTAAGGGGTTGTAACATGTGAGTGCTTATTGTGATATTGTCTTTGACTTGTCTTAAATGTGATTAAAATGAGATCTGAGATTCATCCTATTCTTTCCAAAACCAGCTGTCTGAACTATGGTCTGACCCTAGATGGCCACACTATGGGCAAGTGAAGTGGATCCTATTTTTTTAAGGGCATTGAGATGGGTTTTATTTAAATTGGGAAAGATGAATAATTAAAATAAATTTACAATTACATTTTTCCACACAAGCAAGTTGCTCAGGTATTTGCATTGTATAAGCAGAGCAATGAGATTTTAACTATTAATGGTCAAAATTAACAGCGAAATATTTAAAGAATAACATTTATTCTTTGTGAAAATAATAAGTTATTGGTCTGTTTATGGCAAGAAAAAAACTCAATGAAGGGGGATTTAACGGATTTTCCTGAACATAGCATTAAAGTTTCTCCCATCAGGCTTTGCGGCATATATGTGAAAGCTCAGGAGTCATGTTGAAACAGCAAGCTAGACGCAGTTTAAAAACCAGCAACAAACAAACCTAATGGAAAGTAGGCAGTGAAAAATATTAATGAAGACTTATTTCCACGGAAAGGTAGGTCAACAATCTTTACCGAAGTTAAGCTGCTGTTTTTGTTTCGATGATCTAAGATGGTTTACGGTGAGAAAACGCGTTAGCTTTGCTTTACACGTATGTTGTTTTACCGATGTAATAGAGATCTGTCATTCAATAATTAGAAAAAGATATAAACTACATGCATATTGTGGTCGATATAATACATTTTCATCGTTCTGCAAATATGACTGTAAACTGAACTTTTTGTCAACTTTTAATTATTAAAATGATTACTATCGAACTGTTAATGTTTTGGGTTAAAGATGTTAGTTCAGTATCATTTTTTTAGTTAGTTCAGCACGGATATCATTTTTTTTTTATCATAATCTGGTCAAAAACATAAATCATCTTGGTAAAAAAAAATCCTTTGTCATCGATTTGATGAATGTCAAATAATGATTTTATTGATGTCATTTTGACATTAGTTTAACTTCAACCTCTTCTGAAATTTCACTCATATAATGATATTAATGTTGTTTTTTTTACATTTTTCTTATGTCAAACATTTTCAAAAAATATATATTTGTGAGAGTATTTTTGGCTCAAGAGGCCTTTATTTTTATTTGTTGGCAGACAGGAACTGGCTAACTGATGATAATACTAGTATTGTATTGTTGTTTTTTTTTAATCAATAGATAGGATTGCTTGTCTAAACTTGAACCTGTGATCTACAGCATGGGCCGTCCAATCGATGATGTGATGAAGCTGTGCTGTGAGCTGTCTGCCAACCAGCAGATAAAGGCTACAGTAAAAGGTTCTGGTAAAGGAGCAGCAGCTGCTGGAGGACTCGCCTTTGCAGGAGGCTTGATTGGAGGTCCTCTTGGTATTGCTGTGGGTAAGCTGAAAAAAAAAAATAGTTCATATCATTTAACTTCCTTGTGGACTTTAGTGTTGCACTTCTTCTCCATGGAAGAATGAGAAACCCTTGTTTCTCTCCAGGTGGTGCGGTGGGCGGTCTCCTTGGCTGCTGGCTAACTAGTGGGCAGTTCAGGCCGCTTCCTCAGATCATAATGGAGCTCAGCCCTCAGCAGCAGCAGAGGCTGTATGAGGACCTCATGGTGATCCTGGGAAACATTCAGTGGACTGACCTGGCTCAGTTAACTGCGCTGGTGATGGGAAACTCCATGCTGAAGCAGCAGGTCACGGCCGCTCTCATCGGGTACATCTCTAAAGAGCTCCAGGCTGAGGTGCACTACGTGGATTAGTGTCCCTTTAAAAACTAGGAAGGTCTGACCCAAAGGCTAATGGGCTCAGTGGAACTGAATCTTCAGCAAAAATCATTGGAGACTTGGGAGCCTGCAGTTTGTTGTTTAAAGAAGGAGGAGCAGTGCCAACACAATCAAAACAGAATATATGTTTTATAAAAAACACAGTTCTTACTTGAAGGAAGTTATTTATTATACATTTACCTGCACTGATAAGAGACTAGTTTGGCTTTAAATGTTTAAGGCCTGACTGACATGAGTGGGGGCTTCCACGTACTGAGGTTTACCATGAAAATTTCACAGAACTTGATGGATTTATTGAGCCAAACCTGTCTTGAATACACTGATGGATATAACCAATCTATGTGCTTTATTGTGCTTCAATAAAGGACATTTTACTCCTTCGGTTTACATAAATTATTTTTTGCATACAAAGCTAATGTGTCTTATTAACAGGAAAATGTCCCTAATGTAAAATAATCAGCTGCTGACCCAGTATTAAGTAGTAGTCCAACTACATATCCTAATATGCCACCCTTCCTCTATTGCATACTGATATCCTACCCATGTACTCAACCATTCATCTTTTCCTTTTGGTAATTAAAGGTTTTTGTTTAAAATTTGTTAATTTCTAATTTAGTTTCTTTCTCTCTCTCTCCCTCAAAAGCCTTTCTTTTATACTTTATTTTTAGGCATGGAATTTTACAAGGAACCAATAAACAAACAAAAAATAAAGACAGTAAACATAGCAGACAGGGTCAATACAGGTTCACAAGACGAATGATTTATAGAATGTAATTTAAAAGCTGAATCAGATGAGTATTCATGGCTCAGAATGGATTAGTTCTACATTTTAAAAAAAGGAAGATACCTGCACAGGACAGAACCAGCATTTTTTTTTACTTCTTTTGCTCCATATAAGATATCCATGGTTTCCAATACCTCTCAGATTTTGCATAAGCATATCTCAGGGGGAAGGTCAGATATTCTGTGCAATAAATCTCCCCTATGATCTCTTTCCATTCTGGAACAGAGGGAGCTTCCTTACGGAGCCATTTTCTGGTTATTGCTTTTATTTTTTTATAACTGGCTAACTGAATTTGTATTAAATATTTGTCTTGCTTTGTTATATTTGCTGTTAAATTCCCAAAATACATAAAGCTGAAAGAGTCGTTTGTATCAAAAGGTATTATTGATCTGATTGCTTTGCTCGTATTTTCCAAAGTGTTGAAATTGTAGGGCATTCCCAGAAAATGTGAAAATGTCCATGTATTGCTACACATCCTCCAACAGCTCCGGTCTGTTGGTCTGAGACCCTTTGATCTTTAGACTAATGAAAAATCTTAGAATATTTTTCCATGTAAACTCTCTCCACAGACTTGAGCTTGTTGTAGATTTGAAAGACTTTTAATGTTTTATAGTTATAGCTTACAACTAAATCACACCCAAAATTTAGTTCCAATAAAAAATATAGGACCAATAAAACATTTTTTGATGCAGAATGCTAATAGGCTATGACTCTGGAGTTAATAGTTGTGTAGCAGACAGTTAAACACTTCCCAAAGATGGTAGGTAACAAAACACGGGCTGCTCAGAGAGCTGGGCCAAAGTATATTACTGTATCGGAAGGTAAATTGAAAGAAAAAGACACAAACAAAAAGGATAAAGCCTTGAGAGTTGGCAATGTCCACATGATAGTTTGGGGCAAGTTAACTTTGTCCAAAGTCAGCAGCTGGTAAGGATGTTTCAAAAATCACACAGATGTAGCCAAAGCATGGGTTACAACCGTTACCTTCCATCTGTTAAGCCACTGTACAAAATATATTTGAAATTTCTGGTGTTTAAAATCTTTGCAGCAATCTACAAGGACATTTCCATCCTTTTTACTTTGCTGATGTTTATATGGATGCTCACGCTGCCAGAGCTCTAAGTACCTGGTTTAATGACTATGGTATATGGTATGGACTGTGGTTAAGGGCTGGTAAAGTTGATCGATCTGGAAACAGAAAATCTATGGGTTTTCTGTCAAAAAGGTGAGAGAATTGAAGTCATTCATTTACCGAGTGATTTATTTATTTTTACTGTGTAAACCATAATTAAACCAAACAATTACAAAAAGAACACCCTGGAAATATTAATTTGAATATTTTATGTTGTGCATTTAATGGTCTAAATCCAAGAAATTGATCTACTTCTTTAGAGATTGATCATGCAGATGAAGATCTAGTTGTGTTTAGTTTAACTACGGTACAAGGAACCCTGAAACCTTTCGAGGGAGATGCCTATGAGATGATGAAGGGCCAGGAAGAGCAGCATCATAAATGGATTTGGTGTTATTGTTGAATGTTTACAGAAACTCCTGGCCAACCTTTGTCCAGAGGGTTCTAGAAGATTCCTAAATCTTGTGTACTTAGGTTTGTGTTATAACCACCCCTTCTGTAGACCAACTGTAATAGTACAAGTACTGATACTAAAAGCACAGATAAATGAGGGGACTACGTTTAGATGGTTAAGATACTTTTATTGATGGCTGTGTAGCAGAAACAATAAATCCAACAAATTCTGATGAGTGAACAGAAGAAGATTCACTCAAGACTGAGAGGTGCATTTGCAAGTAACTTTATTAGCAAGCATGGATTTATGCCCCCTTCAACTGAACATCTTTATATTAGAGGGAGGAATTTAAAGAGCTTTGATTTTATCCCACAATAACCGTCTCCTCATCTGGGAACTCGTAGTAGGGGACCTCAAGGTTTAGGGGTGCTGGTCCCTTCCTTATCCTTCCAGAAGCATCATAGTGTGAGCCGTGGCACGGACAGTAGTAGCCGCCGTAGTCTCCTGCATTAGCAATGGGCACACAGCCCAGATGGGTACACACGCCGAGAACGATGACCCACTTGGGGTTGAGCACTCTATCTTTGTCGTGCTGCGGGTCGCGCAGCTCTCCCAGATTCACATCAGACTCTGCTGCGATTTCTTTCTCTGTGCGGTGACGGACAAACAGGGGCTTCCCTCTCCACTTGAAGGTCATGTTTTTGCCTTCTGGGATGTCCCCAAGCTTGATTTCGATTTTGGATAAGGCCAGAACATCAGCTGATGCGCTCATAGAGGAGACAAACTGGGTGACCACCGTCTTGGCTGCATAAACGCCGATCACAGTCGTAGCTCCGGTCACCAGGTAGGAAAAGGTCCTCCTGGCCTCGCTACTCTCCTGTGAGGACTTCTGGGGATCTAAGACCTCGGGCCGACGGTAATCAGAGAAGTCGGGAATCTTGATGTCTGTGTGAGCATGACGGGATCCTGCTGGAGCTGAAGAGGGATAAAGACACTTTTACAAACAGCTGAAAAGCTGAATCAGAGATTTATCATCTGATTCAGCAAGAAGAGACAGGCCTTCATCTGAGTCATCTGATTTTACTTGTTTATTTTTGTAATAATAATTATTAAATATCAGTCACCTTAGAAATTACAAAAAATTTCTTCCAGTGTGGTGAAAGAAAAAAAACTTAAATACAAATATAATCATCTGATGTCCACGTTTGGTAGAGATAAGATTTGGCCAAGTTTTCCATCATACCTCTATGCTTCAACAGAAAATGGGACTTTTTATAACTTTCTCCCTTAAACTGTTTGATTAAAGGTAAGATTAATGGATGAGTTTAGCCATTTATCACTAATCATTATTACCATCTTTTACCCGCCTAATATTTTCTTTGCTCAATGCTGTTTGTTGAATCCTTTTAAAAGAGATCAGATTATTCAAAAGTTAAATCCCTTAACTAATTAGATGACTTCTAATTTTAAATTGGGGTATCTGAGAACAGTGGGCCAAATACACACAGCATACTTTTTGTTGGGTCTTTTACTTAAAATATATATTTAAAAAAATTACAGATTATTGCTAAAAATGTAAATAGTTAAATTTTCAAAAACGCATTTTACACATCAAATTACAACACTAATGTACAGATCTGCATGATATAATCAAACAGTTTTTCCCCTGGCTGTTTAGCATAAATAGCATTTGTTTTTTGTTTTTAAGTTACAGACCGAAACCCTTTTCTCTAGTTTAAGGTCAACAAGATCATGTTAAAATACTACAAATTTTCCACATTAACAGAGCGGACAGTTAAAGATCATGCATCAATAAGAAGGGGACATTTAGATCGCAGTAGTTTCTATTCTATTGTAGACTAGTTGTATCTTTAAGTTTAGTTAAGATTTAAGTTCAGAGTCAAAATTGGGATGGGATATCCTGCACATATAATGCTAATAAGATACTTTAAAAAAGGAAAAAGCTGCGTTTTTATTCCACGTTTATTTGTTCAGTCATCCCACAGATTCACTTATGAGGAAACCGCCAATTTTCTGCTAGCTGAATTCGGGTGGCATGGGGCTTTGTAAATAAGAGTTTCATTACATCATAAAGTAAATAGGTTTACTCATGTTTCACAAGTACAAATCGCTCAACTATGTTTATTAAACTGAGTTTCTGAAGCTTGTATATTACGTCACAAAACTAGGTAGCAACCCGGCTAACGTTGCTGTTCGTCCTTACCAGCAGCAGGTAGCAGTTCTTTGGCTCCGGGGAACACAAGACTTTTAACACCATGTTTAGTTACTTGAAAGTAGGGCGAAAAGACCCCGGACCGAAGCACAGAGGACATCATTTTACCCAAAAAATAAAAAAAACCTCAACCCCACAACTGGGGACGCGACCTTGCGTGTAGCTTCAGTGGAGTAGTCTAATCTGCCTTCGCAAAAATACTGTCCTATACGTAACAGTGAGGTTACGTGTTTGACCAAAATGTCATCTACGCTCACCAATCCATAACAAATAAAATTTCTAGAGGAATTATATATATAAAAAAATTACCCCTGAAACAAAAAAAAAAATAGTGCTTCTTTTATCTCGATTTTTGTATGGTAAAATACGCATTTAGTTCAGGCATTTCTCGAGGTCAGCTGAACCATGGTCCTTGTGAAGTAAACAAGGGTCCTTGAATAAAATATACGCGATTATCCGCACAATGGTAACCTGAGCTAAGATAAGAAAATGAAAATACCAAAAAGAAAGCTATTTCTTCTTATCATTTTTGCATATGTGGCATTTTCGCTCTATGCCGCTTATAATGTGTTCTTTAGCAACAAAGTAATCTCCCGCGTTCACCGGGTGGTGGTGAAGAAAGAGAGCAGCGCACCGGCGGGTAATTCCTACAAACACAGGCTTCGTGGTCTGATGCGTAATAAAGCTTCCCAAAAAATGAAAGTTTACTGGTAACAAGATCAAACCGTGTTTTATTTTTAGGTGGTGTCAGAGATGGCGGGGCCCCCTTTGTTGCAGATGAGTGGAATCCGTGGGAGGATGAGGAGGTGGAGTACAACTCTGCTTTAAACAAGAAGAGACAGGCCTTCAAGCAGTACATGGGTCGAATTGACAGGAATAAACCCAAAAGATACAAGATTCAAATCTGGGGAAAAGCTGCAATAGGTAGTCTGTCCGTCTGTCTACCTACCCTATATATATATATATATATAGATAGATATATATATCTATATATATATAGATATATATATCTATATATATATAGATATATATATATAGATATATATATATATATATACACAGTGTGTGATTTGCAAAAAAACCAGAGGGGGGGCTATTAGTTTACGTCTCGCGTGA
>JAUZNJ010033375.1:19997-38169 GCA_034780135.1 Jordanella pulchra
ATATATATATATATATAGATATATATATATATATATATATATAGATATATTATGCTAACTTTAAATAGATATGTTTAAGAGCATTATGGTGAAGATTGTTTTGCCATGTAGCCACAACCACACAATTACAAAAAAACAAAGGAGTAGTAACTTATTTTTTTTGTCATCATTTACACTATGACAATTGCTACACAGAATATTGTGAACACATTTTTAGTTAATGTTATCCACATTTACTAGACAGCTTTTCATAACAAAACATTGGTGGTGTTTAGGCTAAGGGAAGTTAAATGTTGTGTTACATTCTCCTCAGGACTGTACCTTTGGGAACATATTTTAGAAGGACCTCTTAACCCAACTGACAAAGTAGCGCAGTGGAGGGAAGGGGAGCTTCAGTTAGGAAAAGTCGATTTCAGGTAATACTCGGTGATTAGATATTAAAAAGTCAGTCCTGTTTTGTAATCTATTCATATCATGACCTCTGATATAACAGACAAAGAAGAATGAACGTGTTCTTTCTTCTGTGGTCAGTTTTTACACCGGTCCGGCAGTGGTTCAGGGACACGTTCCTCTGGAAATGAACAGCCTGGTTTTGGTTCTCAATGGCCGCGAACAGCAGAAGGTCTCTTACTCCATGAGGTGGCTGGAGCATGTTCAAGCTTTGGTTCAGTCCAACACAGTATCTCATGTGGCCGTTGTGCTGCTGGGCAACGAGCAATGTAACAACGACTGGATCGCCCCACACTTGAAGAGAAACGGCGGCTTTGTAGATCTTTTGTTCCTGGTCTATGACAGCCCATGGGTCAACGACAAGGATGTCTTCCAGTGGCCTCTGGGTGTTGCAACGTATGGCATTTTCTTATCAGTCATATACCTGCTTGCATATGCAGACTTTTTTTAGCACACCGAGTTGCATCAACATTTCTTATCTAACAGAAAATAGTTGTGTACAACTCCTGTGCTATTGTGTTTTTGTCTCTTTGCAGATATAGAGAGTTTCCTATGATCAGGCCCAATGCACAGCTGATAACCTCCAACCGGCCATACCTCTGTAACTTCCTGGGTACTGTTTACAAAAATTCCTCCAGGGAAATCCTGATGAATGTGCTAAAACAGTCTGGCCTGGATAAGGAATGCCTCACTACTGCCAGGGAAAAGTAGGTATTATCAGTGAAAAAATCAGTGAAAAAAAAAAAACAGAACATTTTTATTTTGATCAATTTTATGAAATGTTTTTCTACTAGTGTTTTATATAATGGTATAGAAGGAATATATGAAATATGAATAGGAGTTCATTTATAATTGAATGGGTTTTTTTAAATCAACACATTTAAAACAGCAGGATTTGTTTTCATCTGCAAAATTAGATTTTCCTGTCTTTTAAAGCAGACGATCAGGTGAGGCTTTTGTATTTTTGTAATGAAATTTCCCGGTCTGATGAGGAATCCTCCATCCTTGTATTAGATGGCTTCCCCAGGAAACGTCCGACAGTCTGAGACGCTATCAAACGGCTCTGGCCCAGAGCGAGCTCACCCTCTGCCCGGTTGGAATCAACACAGAGTGCTACCGCATCTATGAGGCATGCTCGTACGGCTCTGTGCCCGTGGTGGAAGATGTCCTCACTCCTGGGAACTGTGCGGCGGGCCCCAGCTCCCCGCTACGGCTCCTGAAAGCAGCAGGGGCACCCTTCATCTTTGTCAGTGACTGGAGGGAACTGCCGGCCATCTTGGAGAGGGAGAGGGGAATGAGCCAGGAACAGAGGGTGGACCGGAGGAGGCGGCTGCTTGACTGGTACTCTGGATTTCGCCAGCAGATGAAGGAGAGGTTCACTGAGGTCATTGAGGAGATTTTTTTCCAAACTGTCTGACTGGTGCTTTTAAATCTCAACACTGTTAACATTGATTACTTTCAGTTTCATTTATTCTGTTTTTTGTGGCAAAACGTGATGTACTACTGACATAGTGAACTTGGTAACGTGCAGTGATGTACTCTCTGAGATTAATCTTAAAAAAAGCCAACGTTTATTTTGTGGTCAAATTATAAAAGTTACCGTTATTAGTATTGAATCTGTCGTTTTATTGAAATGTTTACAGCTGTGGGATGTGCAGGCATTTAGGAATCACCAATTGTAAGCCGCCTTTGCATTTCATTGTCCCTCTGTTTTGTTTGAATTTAAGTTTTAAGTGTTTTTTTTAATGCACTGGAAGCTCCTTTTTCAAAAGAAATATTATTGTGCGGAAAAACATGTGCTTTAATTACAGTTCATTTTTTTATTGAGAATCTTAGAAATGAATGTTGATGTGTGATGTCTACTTTGTATGATTGAAACTGACATGTTTTTATTTGTTTAACATTTCTTTTCTATTTATTTTGAGTTATGTCATGCATGAACTTTATAAAAAAAATGGTGCAGTTAAATAAAGTGGAGTGTTATCTAAAAGAATTTTTGATTGATTTAGCTGAGGGCTTTACATGCAACAGTTGTATAGCGGGTAAAATAAGGATTGAACACGCTACCATTTTTCTCTGTAATTATATTTCTAGAGATGTTGTAGACATGACATTTTCACCAGATGTTGGTAATATTTCCGTGCAATCCACACCTACAAAGACATCAAACCATAGATGGCCAGAAATTAAGTTATGTGTAATAATGTGGAACAACATCGGGAAAATGCATTCAACGTGAAAAAAGGGAGGTGTAACATGGCACAGAAAGTCAAGACACCAGCTGAAATCTCTCAGTAATTAGAAAGCAATCCTACCCCTTGTCAGTGCAAGTTAATATCAGCTGGTTCAGTCGCGAATGATGGCTTATAAACAGGTATCATGCACAAAACATGATAGGTAAAAGTAAATAGCTTTCTCAAGACCTTTACAACCTTAATGTTGCAAATTATAATGATGGAATTGTTTACAGAAGGGTTTCTAAACTTTTTAATATTCCAGAGAACACTGTTGGGGCCATAATGCAGAAGTGGAAAGAACATCATTTCACCCTAAATCGACTACAACCAGGTGGTCCTCGCAAGATTTCGGACAGAGGAGTGAAAATACTTATCAGGAAGACTTGTCCAAGAGCCAAAGACCGCTTGTGGAGAGCTCCAGAATTAGCATGGAATTAGCAGGTATAAGTGTTTCAAAGAAAACAACAAGTAATGCTCTCAACCGCCATGGCCTGTATGCAGGCTCACCTAGCAAGACTCCATTGTTGAAGAAAAAGCACATTTCAGCTTGTTTAAAGTTTGCTACACAACATTAAGACAAGCCTGGGAAATGCTGGGAGAGTAGTCTGGTCAGTCTAGACCAAAATTGAATGCTTTGGATGGTATAATACGCATCGTGTTTGGAGGTCAAATCCCCCTGCACATCCCCCTAAAAACACCATAGCAGCAGTGAAGTTTGGAGAAGGGAACATCATGATGTGGGGCTGTTTTTCAGCATACGGTTCTGGCAAACTTCAAATTACTGATAAAAATCTGCTGCCTTCTACCAGGATGATGATGAAACATGGGTGAAAATTTCAGCAAGACAATGACCCCAAATGCACAGCAAAGGAAATTCTCAACTGGTTTCAGAGAAAGAAAATAAAGCTGCTAGAAAAGCTCAGGTAATCACCTGACTTGAATCAAATAGAGAACCCATGGAAAGAACTAAAGACTAGAGTTGTTAAAAGAACCCAAAGAAACCTTCAAGATTTGATGACTGTTTGTGTGGAAGAAGGGGCCAAAATCACACCTGAGCAAAGCATGCGACTAATTTCTCCATACATGAATCATCTTGTCATTGACAACAAAGGCTTTTGTACAAATTATTAAATACATTTGAGTGTGTTCAATACTTTTTCTTTGCTCTTATGGTTTGATGTCTTTGTATGTGTGAATTGTATAGATTGTTACCTACATGGGGTGAAAATGTCATCTCTATAGCACCTCTAGAAATATATTTTCTTAGAAAAATGGAGGCGTGTTCAATGCTTATTTTATCCACTATACATAAGTACATTAAAATGCATGTATATTATACACACTTCAGTTCAGTGGAAGGAACGTAAAGCTATCAAGCAATCTAATCTTCCTGTTAAAACTGTGAAATTGGTTGACAAAAGGTTCCTGTTGTGCTTGGAAGGTACCAGAAGATGGCGCTCTGGCTTAGTTCTGGGTTTGCAGGCGCAGCAGCGTTGATGTTGAGGAAAACTTTTGGGGAAAAAAAAAACAATCACGGCGTTAAACGAGGATTTAAAAAATAAAACATTGTCTCAGCTGTGGCATGTTTGTCACATTTTACCATAAATATCTTTCTTTTAAATATTATTTCTTAGTCAATTATGCAAGCTTATACTCAATCTTCGTATACATAACTTTAATACTATGTGCTTAGGTGGCCTTTAAAAACATGTTTTAATTTACAATGTTAAAACAGTGTAAGATTACATTAAAGTTCCCTTTATCATTTCAATGCATGTAATTTATTGATCTTAGTAGAAATAAAAGGAATCTGTAAATCTTTTTTTTGTGTGTGTGTGTTTGATGAAAATCGGTCAAGAAATCGATCTAATTTGGGAGCAGCGTCAGATCCTCTGGTGTCTGTGAGTAAAGGAGCAGATCCCACCCAGTCCCCTCCTCTCTTTTCCTGCCTGCCTTCAGCCGCTGCAGCTCGGCCTGCCCTGTCTGCTTCCCTTCGGAGCGTGCTGCCTGGGAGTTGGAGTTGGAGGTGGATGGGGTGGGAGGGGGAGGACGGACAAACCGTCGGGAAAGTAAGCAAGCCGGTGGGGTGGGGTAATGTATGCGGGTCTCAGACTGGAAACCATTTGCCAAAAATCTCGCACGCTTTCCACTAAAGTTGACTGACGAGGCATCCTTCAGATCGGGTTGTTGGAATTACTTCTCTAACAGAGACCCCCCCTTTCTGAAACTTGCTGGACTGTTTTCGCTTGTTTAGTTTTTTTTTTTTTTTTCTGCAGCGCTGCTGTTGCGCCGTGCTTCGGAGTTTCATTGGTTGGGAGCAGGGTTGCGCATTGGCCCTTGTCTGTATCTCAGGGAAGAGGAACGTTGCAGGAGACACGGCTGCTGGTTTAAGGCTCCAAACCTCATTGCAGGAGTCAAATCTCTACACAAGTCATTTTATTTACGCGGATTCCGTGGCTCTGCCTTTCATTCCTCACTTCCAGGATGCGCCCCTTGGTGTAGGATATCCCTTATTGTTGTTGATAAACAGTTTTCACAAGAACTTTCCAACCGTCTTCGGGCGCCAGAAGAGGGGGGAAAATGTCCACGCCGAGGTTTAAAAAGGATAAAGAAATCATCGCAGAGTACGAGAGCCAAGTCAAAGGTAAGGAAGTGGAAGCAGCAGCGGGGAAAACGACTAACAGGGAACTGGCTGCTTCATCTCTACCTGCATGAGTCACAGCCAGTGATGGTGGTGCTTTGGCTTGTTGGAATAAAATCTTATATGTTCCTTTATTTGCTGATTTCAAACTTGTTATGAATGAAAATTACAAGTTTCAGGATGTCGTTTTGCTTAAAAGTAATTTTTTTAAGTTTCTTAGAGATAACATGATCTTACCTTCAAAAAAACAACCCTTAAAAAACAACAAAAAACTCATCCCTTTCTCCTTTCTTTTATTATGGCGAAGTAATAACCTGTTACTGTCAGTTGAACGTGAGATTGCTGTTATATCATTTATCAGCATCACAGCAAGATTACGCAACTGAAGGGGTGGGGGGGTCTGGCAGCATAACCTCTTGTTGCTCAGGGATAAATAAGACTGAATCTCATTTCTTAAGGTTATCCCTGACTACTGCTACTTCCTCTGTCTGTTGGGATTTAATTCAGCTAGTTGATAAACACCTAACAGTAAAAAATGAAACACCCTTGTGAGGCTGATGTGCCATATTCATAACTTAATAATACCTTAGGGCCATTTCAATGCATCTAAATATCATTGAAAAGCTGATTAATTTCAATTGACTGGCAGCTGAAATTATGTGGTTCTCAGAAAAATGTCATGATGCATAAGATTTTATATGACATGTAAGAAATCTTAGCCTGGGGTTAAATAACTCGATACTTGATCAGGGCTCCATATGAATTCATTATTATACCAAAGAGGTATGGGATAGTGTATGTGACGTGTGTATATAAACACATCCATCTGATTCGATGCCCTGAAACAAACAGGGACCTGTCCAGAATATATCCAGGCTTTTCCCCAAAGACTGCTGGAGATATATACCAGCTGCACCCCCCCCCCCCCTGCTGGACGGGCAGTAGGAGTGTGATGGATGGATGACTCGGATTACATCAGGTGGTTTTGCTGGTCTCCTGAGCAAAGTGAAACTATGATTAGCAAATCAAGTAGTGGTACTGCTGTAAAATGAAGTCAGCATCTATATAATGGGGATGTTAAATTTCCTGGCTGGGCTAACTTTTGAATTAATAAGACTGTGAACTAACACCAGTCCTTTTTTTTCTCCTTGGCCCAGGTATGATACACATATATTAGCACATATATTTTGATTTTGCCTGTGATTCAAGAGTTGGTTAACATGAGGAATTGGGACTTATAGCATGCCCTGTGGTGTATATGTGCAGTTCCTTTTGAGTTTCTGAATGCAGTTTGACCTTTTAAATCCCCACCAACATCGTGAATGGTCTCTACTTCACTAATCTTTTAAAACCGCTATCCTTGTTCCTTGCACACATTTTTCCTAACCAATTTTCCCTCCACTTAACTTTCCATTGGTATGTTTAAATAGAGCACTATGTGTACAGACTGGTTCATTAGCAATTACATTTTGGTGCTTATTAAGTAAAGGTTTTAATGATGGTCTATGCCAGAAATATAAAGTTAGCATTGCCATGCAGAACATAACATATTATTTCAATGGCTTATTTTATTAGATTTGTGAAGTAGTTGTATATTTTTAGAAGCTGGATTTATCTATTAACTTTGGAAAATATATCATTATATGTGTCATGGCTTTAAGCAGGGGGTTACTTTTCTTTTCTGAACGTTTTTTTTTCTACAGTAGTTCAATGAGAGATGTGTAAATGTTTCAGAGGTAAATAATTTAATATTAAATAAGTAGTAACCAGTAGACAGGGTTTGGATGTAGGTGTAGTTACAGGGTTTTTACACTGGAGTAGTTCCTGTCAGTCAGAGCCAGGTGTTTATTCAAGTGATGACTAAGCATTGTGCTGATAATATGCCGAATGGAAAATATTTCATATGTCTGAGTGTATTTGAAAGCAGAGGTTCTACCCTTTATTTAATCATGGGTCTCCCTGTAAAATCTTAGTTTATAGAGGCGACTAAGCCACTTCATTCAACTAGGACACCCTGTCTGACGGGAACATAGGACAAAAGGCTAACAGTGAGGTTCAAGGGGTGATATGGTTTTCATCCTAATAAAAAGTAATGGCTTCTGGGTTTTGCTCCTTTCTTCTCGTTTCATGCCCTTTCTTTGCGCCGTGGAAGCTCTCACTTCAAAGTATAAATCTGCTGCTTATTTACTGAGGTGGTTAAGAGGTGTGCAAGACTCTGTAATGATTGCCACCCAAACTCATCTTGTCTCCTTCTGGTCTGTTATGCATGCAGAGTAGAGGTGGTTTAGACACAGACAGACATACAGACAGAAACACACACACACAGGAAAGAGGCAGTCACTGCTTGAGTAACCATGGGGATTTGGCCCTCAGCCAGCCTGCTCTGTTCTTTAGTGGCCTCAGTGTGCTGAAATACCACCTATTCACAGCCTTGTATCCAACCTTAGAGGCTGTTAAATAAATGGAGGTTAGCAGAGGTCAGCAAGATGTATTTGGGGGGCACAAGACGAAGAAGAAGGGGTCTGTAGCTGCACTGGGAATCCCAAAATTACAAGTGACTGCACATAAGCTCTCATTTCCAAGGAATGTTCAGGACCCTTTTTGTTCCCAGTGAGCATGACTTCAGGGCTTGCAACCTGTAATAGAGGATGATGTACCATCATGGGGTTTCTGAGCAATAAGGTTGGAGGTAGTGTCTAAACTTTCATCTTGAACTTGATAACGGAAAAAAACAAGTACAAATACAAACTACTACAAGTAGTAGTTTGTATTAAAATGCAGATTTCTTTCTCTTGTCACATTACGTCTAAAGCTTCATACCAGCCTTGTACTTACTTATGCATAATAATATAGATTTACTTCATCTGTTTTTAACCTAGGTAGTAGGATAATCTCCCCTTCTATGACAACTGCTTTATAATAAGGTAAAACGATAGAGGGAATGAAAAAAGACTATTGGCAAGACAAATGGCAAGAATTAGATCACCAATATAAGGAATATCCTGAGGTTCATAGTTAGTCATTTTCAGATTCAGTGTGTATTAAAGCTCCAAATTTGGTCTTATTTCTTTCTTTGTCAGGAAAAGGTGTCTGCCTGTGAGCGATACATAAATCATGATCAGCTTGGGTACACCATGGTTATGGGGTGTCACAGTATTTAAACAAAAATGTATAGAATAGTACAAATGCTCTTATTAAAAATAAAAGAGCAACAAATATTCCAACTGTGGCAGAAGTAGCATAACTTCTTGACTATAGCCTTTAGTCTGTTTACTTAAAACGTTGGTATAAACACTTAAGAAAAAATATCAACTAAACCAATAATAAACTTATTGGTAGCTTGAAAAAGACTTATCATAAAATAATATTGTGCATTTGCTCATGATTGAGCAAAACTCTGGGCATGACAGTCACAAATCTGCTTGTTAAATGTTCTAAATGCTTTTTTCAAGACAGTCAAAATAAACATAATCATTATGAAATAATGCCTTTAGCACTATACAGTATTAACTTGTTCTGAAATAAAGTGGTGATCTCCCAACCTTAAAGAAAATTGCATGAATCTCAGTGTGTTAGTGTGTTACTGATGGTAGCCTTTGGTCCCAGCTCTCTGCAGGTCGTTCACTATGGTTCCCTCGTGTGTTTCTGGGATTTTTGCTCCCCGTTCTTGTGATAATTTTGACCCCACGGGGTGAGATCTTGCATGGAGCCCCAGATCGAGGGAGATTATCAGTGGTCTTGTATGTGTTCCATTTTCTAATAATTAATTAATTAATTCGCACCAAGCTGTTTACCTATCGCAGATTCAGTCTTCCTAGCCTGGTGCAAGTCTATCATTTTGTTTCGGGTGTCCTTTGACAGCTGTCTAGTTTTGGCCATGGTGGAGTTCAGAGTGTGACTGTTTGAGGTTGTGGACAGGTGTCTTATATACTGATAACGGGTTCAAACAGCTGCCATTAATACAGGTAACAAGTGGAGGACAGAGGAGCCTCTTACAGAAGAAGTTACAGGTCTGTGAGAGCCAGAAATCTTGCTTGTTTGTAGTTGACGAAATACTAATTTTTCACCATATTTTGCAAATACATTCTTTAAAAATCAGACAATGTGATTTTCTGGATTTTTTTTTCTCCTTTTGTCTCTCATAGTCGAGGTATATCTATGATGGAAATTACAGTCCTTTCTCATCATTTTAAATGGGAGAATTTGCACAATTGGTGGCAGACTAAATACTTTTTTGCCCCACTGTAGTTCAGAAATGATAAGGCTGATGAATATTTTTTTCATTTGACCAGTAAGTGGATGTCTCAGCTCCTGAGTTTGCAGTTGTAGCGAGATTATATGGCGTGTGAGTTTGCACTGATAATAAGCGCTCTGGCAATAAAACTTGTAACAGCCAGAGACAGAGTCTGGTGAACAGACACGAATTGCTCAGGATACCCAACAGCAAACAGTAATGGAAAAGAGACAAAGCCTGTGTTTTCATAAAGCCATTCTTTGTTTCTGAGCCTAAAATTGTACTCAGTACTTCTACAACCATTTGGAATGCAGTTTAACTTTTTTACATAACCATAAAAATCATCAATTTTTGCATTCAATATGTTTGTCATTATATCAGCTGTGCAAAGAATGATTACTGTTTCAAAGCAGGAGATGCTAGATATGTAATGCAGTCTTGTGTGGTGACAGACTGTCTAAAAGCTTTCCTGCAATGGATGAAACTACTGTTCTGTGGCGCGGCTTGTTATATTGCTGACATTTGCTTGTAAAATACTTTCCACCAGCCCTTTTATACATCCCACAGGAAATTGGAAGTTTCATTTTGGCTCAGAAGGAAATTATCCACTTATTGAAATGCTCTGAGGCATGTGTGATTAGGTTTTTCTAATAGCTATGAGCCGACATCTAAAACAAGATGCAGCCTGTTTTGTAGAAACATTCATTGAAAAAAAGTTGGGTAGCTTTATACAGTTTGCATTGTGGGTACCATCATTTGTTCATTTGAAATATCGCAGACTGTGATAAGTACTGTAGTTCACCTATAGGTTTTTTTCTCTTTTTTGCAAAGTTGGAACAGCAACACTTGCATGTTATTCTGTGGTAAAGGGACTGGTTCCATGTCAAGCTGTGGGTTGGTGGTTGTGATCCGGGAGTCGTGACTCATTTGGCAGGACATTGACAGGCGTCCTCTCTTAGATCGTTATAAAGGCTGCCCTCTGACCTGCCTGCATTGCAGCCTGAAATCAGAGCCGTTTTCCCTCTGCATGACCAGGGAGACAAGTCCATGCATGTCTGCATGGAGAAAGGGGCTCTGGAATTTGTCATTTGGTTTAGGCTGCAAATAGGTCTAATTGACTTTTTAAACCTATTTATTTGCAGTTCATTCTTAGAAACTTATGGCTGAAATCAGGGTGCATCTCCCTTGAAAAAAAAATATTTTGATTAAATATATGAACTTAAAACTGTTTCTAAGTCTGGAAATCTTTCTTGTTTTTCTTTTTAAATACCGGTAAATGCACATCTTTAACTTTCATTGTCTTTGATATCAAGGACCAAGGTTGGGATCCTGTTTTGGCAGGAAGGGCATGAAGCGTAAAAGCTCTGTCTGCTGTGGTGGCTCCTCCAGGGAGCAGCTGAAAAGACTGGCTTCAGCTTTAAGTGTAAGCAAAAGTAGAGAGTGTGGTCTGCTGTAACAAATATAAGTAGATTATGAAACACTGCAATGCTTTAGGGTTGTTCAGTAAGTGTTCCATTCAGAAAAACAAACTGAAAACATCCCGCAGCACTTTTGTTTCCATTTGGGGACGAAAATATTCTCTGGATTCATCTTTCTGGTCTTTTAGTCCTTCGGTACAGTCTGTATTTTTACAGCACTGCGTCTTAACACATGGAACCAGTGGTACTGTTGGTACTAAATCTGTTGTTAATGACAGCCTAAACAGGAGGGATTATAATATTGCCTGGTTTACAGGATTAGGTGGAGAATAAACTGAAAATTAATGCAGTTTAAGATTTATCAGATTTTATGTTGGTGAACCATTTTTTTTGCTAAAAAAAACAATTAAATTTCAATTCACTTGACTTTTGTAGCCCATATTCATAACTATAGGGACTTTGACATACCAAGGATCTCATTTGTATGCAAAACTATGTAGTCAAATCAAACCAAGTCTTGACAGATTAAGATCTATAATGCAAAACAGTCAAGTGTGGTTTATTACACTGGTCTGTTTAATAGGAATATACCAAATCCCAGCCTCTTTGCAGTAATTCCTACTATCGAGCTGAGTTACCATTGCAGGAATCCCTCAAATTGAGCATTCAAGTGGTGAAGAAGAACAACTCCCTTTTAATAGGAACAGATCTTTTGTAGAATGGAGATCTGCTTTGACCAACTGAGAGTTTGATAAGAAAGAGAAAACACAAAAACACAAAGAACTAGTTCAGGAGTATTTTTTGTTTTTGTTGTTTTTTGTTCAGAAGTAACTCCAAGGTTAAAATGTTTTATGTCTTTTCAGCCAGTTGCAGTTTATAGAGAGGAATTTTTTTGAGATAGTTTTGGAAGGCTTTGTTATATAGTGTTGTGCTATAACTATCATGGAAATAGAGTTTGACAGATAAATGGATGTGTCAATATTTTTTGGCCATTAGTAGAGCTTTTTTCTTGTCTCAGTATTGGCCAGTACGTACATTTATTCACCAGTTCTTTAGTGCATTAATCAGCCATGCATTAAGACAAAATGACCGCTTTGTGGCATGGTGTAGAAACCATCATTTGATCCTTAATGTTAGCAAAGCGAGGGAGGTGATTATAGATTTCAGAAGAAACAGCAACAAGTTAAATGCCGTTAACATCAGGGGAGAAGATGTGGAGGTGGTGTAGGAGTATAAATACCTCGGTGTTCACCTGGACAACAAACTAGACTGGAGACGCAACTGTGAAGCCGTCCACAAAAAGGACCAGAGCAGACTGTACTTCCTAAGGAAGCTTAGGCCCTTTGGAGTTTGCGAAAAGATGCTACATATTTTCTGCAAGTCTGTTGTGAAGAGTGTGATCTCTTCTTTGACCATCTGCTAGGGTAACAGAATCAGAGCAAATGAATTAAAAAAGCTCAAAAAGCCAATAAAGAAGGCTGTCTCTGTTCTAGGAACTCATCTGGAAATTATTTCACAAAGGAAGATTATTCATAAAGTGAAGAAGACTGTGGAAAAGAGAGAGTGTTCTCTTCAGAAGACTTTTAAACAACAACAGAGTGTCTTCAGTAAGAGGATTCTCCAGATCCGGTGTAAGACAGAGCTATACAGAAGATTCATCCTGCCTACGGCTATCAACACCTACAACTGGTTAAGAGAAAACAAAACATGAGTTACTACAACATTTAATATCCCTTTGAGATAAATTAAGTATTTTTCAATTGAATTGATTGAATGAAGCACGTGCACTGCCACTCCCTCCATTTGCAATTCATTGTCAGTGTTTCTAAGTTAAACAGCTACACTAACAGATGTACGTTCCACTACAAGCTTGAACAGGGTTACATCTGCATGAGAAATGAACAAATTAAATTCTATTTGATTTAGCAGCTTGAGGTGGGTGTTGTTTCACTTGTAGTCTTGTGTTGTGTATATAAACATAAATATTACCATCTGGAAAGTAAAGACATGTGGCAAAAAATAGATTTAATCTGCACTGTGCTGACCTCAACTTATATATTAATGAATATAGATAGTATAAGTCAATTTACTTTTCTATAAAGTAGAAATTGTGGTGTTTTGATGCTCAATCCTAGAAGGTACCTCTCATGTATGCATGGGGGTTGAAGTTTGAAATACTAATGGTATTCTGACACCTTCTGTAGCTCATCTCACCTCCCATTCACACATCTACCATCTGCTTTTGCTACCCACTCCTTTTATTAGAGCTTGTATGCTTCCAGGAGGTGGCATGGCGCTGGGTGTGCCGTTTGTCTACAACTTAACATTTCCATGGTGGGGTTAATTGTTATTGACAGCACCATCTGTGGCCACTCCATTTTTGTAGTTTTTATAAACTCTAAGCACAAGAAATGCTCCAGGTTCTCTGCTGCACATTTCACTGGAGACACAAAAATGTAACATCACTGTAGCCTTTAACCCCCCACTGCCATCCCACAAAACCTTACTAACCCATGTCCTTATATCTCTAAACCTACAAAAACCCAAGAAGCCAGGTGTTCTGTCTTGAGCTGTATTCAGCCCTCAGCAGCCATATGGCTCTCTGCCAATGGTAGTTTGAGCAAAGGCACAAGGGAATATTAGTTGTCACTTGCACTGTAATACTGTTTTATTTTGCTTAATTGCCTTTCAAGTCAATAGGAAGCAGCACAACATTTATTTGCACCATTTAAGATTTTAAAGAGGCATTACAAAGTTTTTTTAATGATAATGTTACCTGTGGCCAAAACAAAGAAATGCCGCACTTGTCTTCTCACACACATAGCAGTTTGTACTTGAAAAGTTATTTTTTTCTTTTCTTTTTTTTTTTCTTTTTTTGCTGTTTATGGAGTTGCCATTGGCGTCTGAGTTGAGCTGGATACCAGTCTCTTCCGAGTATCCTCAAAATTCATCTTGAATGTAAGACTCTGATTGTTTGCTTGCTTGCTTGGACCCGTTCAACATGGACGAGTCGAACAGCGCATCCTACCCAAAGTACATTCAGAGAAGATAGGCTACAGGCTGTTCATCAAACAATGTTTTATTCGTAAAGGGTCAAATAAAAAGGGCTTTTTGTCTGTAGAAACTTGCATAATATCTCTTTAACTGTAACCTCCAAAATATCCTCTAAAAACAAACAAGCAAAAAAACAAGCATACCAAAATTCAGTTATGTTGTGTTTTAGAAACTCTTGAGTAGATTCTAAAGTTTGACGTCCTTGTAAAGGTAACAATCTACATTTTTTAAACTGAGCAATACATTTAATTTTGCTGCTAAGTAGCTTTTAGTTATTGATAGTGGTAGACAAAGTACTTCAGTAAAAGTATTGATACTCATGGTCAAATCTTACTCAACTACAATTAAAAGTTACTCAATCAAAAATCTACGCAAGTTAGAGTACTGAGGTACTCACTTTTGAAAATACTTAAGTATTCCAAAGTACCGGTAAATGCATTTCATGTCAAAGTTCTACATAGGCCTTCTCATGAGCTACCATTTGAGCCAGGTGTGTTAAAAAAGAGATAACCAAAACATTCAGGATAATTGTTCTTAAAGAGGAACTTTGTGAAAAAAATAGTGTGGCCAATAGTATTTTAAGAAAGAAAACCTGCAACAGCGCAGTGCAAAGCCAAACTGAGCCAAAAGGGACACGTAACTACTAGTTAACTGGTAGTGCCTATGGCTCCAGCTGAAGGTGGCTCAGGGTGTCAATAGAATTGGACGAGGCTCAAGAAAAGTTAAAACAGATGGATAAAAGTGAAATAAACAGGGATTAGGATAGGGTTTTAGGCTATTTCGCTAAAATTGCTAATTCCTAAATGACAGCAGGAGCTTAGCAGAGGGACAGACAGGAAGGCAGCAGACACAATTTGACCATCAGAGCTGTGCTAACGTCTGCCTCCCAGGAGGACAGGATTAGGAGGAAGGAGATTGGGGGATGGGACAGGAAGGCAGGTCAGGCCCAGAATACGTCTGGACACCAGTCCTATGCCTCACTTTGTTTGACTTTTTTTGTTTTTACAACATTTCTACATACCTTTTAATCTGTCCGTCTGTCTGTCCGTCCGTCCGTGTATTCATATATGATGGGCTTCAATAATTTAGGAGGTAGGTAATGCTCAGAGTCTATAATCATCTATACTGTGAGAAATTACTCTCTGTAATTCTTTCTGTCGCATGGCAGAGTCACAAAAGGGAGAATATGCTGAAAGATATTAGATTAGATAGATTATCTTTTAATTAACCATTTGGTGGGTATGTCTCTTTAGAAGGGAAGAGGAGATATATGATATAATTATGTAATGTTCAGACAGTAATATTTTCCTGAAAATTAGCATCACCAAGTAGCTTTCAGGAGGTGAAGCGGGACAGAACACGCCTCGCTCTTGATACACAGAGAGTAGGTCGCACACATTCAGAATTAAGTCCTGGGGTCTTCACTTCTCTGCTGACCTGTCCTGGATCCAGAAACAAGAATCAATAGAGGTTCATCTGCCTGAGGATGCTGAAAAGGTCTGGCCAGTCCCCCAGAGTGCTTGTAAACTTCTACAGAGCCATATTAGAAAGTTTCCTGTGCCTAAATGCAATAGTGAATAAGAATCACCACTAACCGTCGAATTTGTGTGCACGTAGAAGGAATTCACTTTGGTTTCCTTCACTTACATTAAGATTAACACTACTAACACCAACCACAGTATGTTAAAATAAAGTTTAATAAGGGATTTAAAAGGACAAGATAAAAATAATAGGATGATGGCAGTATGTACTCTGAGTGGAACTACATGGCACAGGAAATACAGAACTTGGTCCAGGTAGTCAATACCAGTTCAGAAGAGAATCAGGGACACATGCAGGAAAGTATTGCTAGAAAGTGTTAAGTATTTTCCTCTTTCCTAAATTGGTTAACACATCCGATTAAGAATAGATGAAGTTTGGCAACAAAGGGATCAGTAGAAGTGAAGGAAGAGGTTAAAGGTCATGGGTCTGATTTAAAGTGTCTTTTTTCCGCATATTTCTCAACAGTCCTTTCCTTCACTCAATGTCATTTACTTTCCCATGGAGCGACAGAACATCACATTGATGAGCAGAAGTTTAATTTACTAATCATACAGCTTGATGCTGCCCTTCCCCCATATTTCTTTTGTTTGTCCTAACCTCATGACCTGAGGGAAACAGCCACTGAGCCTGCTGCCCCCCTAATCAATAGCCAGAGACCACCCCTTAAGGCACAATTGCTCTGAGAAGTGGGGTGTGTGTAGGGGGGTTATTGTTACAGAAACAAAGTCCTCTTGCAGCTCTACGTTCTTTGCACATTGAAGTCTCATCGATTATGGCCTAAAATGAAGCAGTGACCCCATCCTTGTATTTAAAAATGTCGCATGATGTTTTTTCCTAGATACCATAAACAATCTGTTTGATGTGGTCACCTCTTAAGCTGTTTCTGTTCCCTTTTGGTGGTCCTGGTCTAGTTTCAGTAACCCATAAGGGTAGGAAGATTTTCAGATGCGCTCCCCTCTATGTTTTTAGAGACACAATAAAGGCTCATTGTGGTTTTTGCAGTAGGAGGAGGCCGGAGTTGCTCATACAGCAGCAGTAGTGCATGCTTGAGGCAGACTCAGTCAGGCCTCATAAGCTCTAGGCTGAACTCTTCCCTCCCTTTCTGGAGATGGAAACTCAGGCCACAAGTGTGGTTCCAGCCACAGATCTATGGAGTGCCCCAGAATTAAAATAATAATCCGTTTACGGAAAAGGACTGTCATCCTGGTTCCTTTTCTGCTTATTGTGAGTGCTCAAACACACACTGTCCCAGTTATAATTGCATAAAGTTACATTCTTTCTTACCCATTCGAGTAAATCAAAACACCAAATGTCAGATAGCAAAATATATGTATATATTGGTAGAACTTATTTAATTATATTAATACTTCTCCTTCCTCAGCATCTCTAAAGCAGCTACGTTTAGTAAAAAAAAAAAAAAACAACTCAGATTCTCTGGACTGCTACTCAGTTGTTTCCATAGACAACACAATCCTAAATACAAGTGACAAGTTGCTTGTGCAAACACAATTTCACAAGCAATTATTGGGTATGCTGTGGATAATCTACCACGATTGACTTCACAGTTGATAGCTGGTAGAAAAGTGGTGCAGACTCTCCTTTTTGAATGAGGAATTCCCTGTCTGCAGCAATAAATACTCTGCTTCTTGAATTTATATGATGAAATTAAGCGATTGCCAGCCAGCTCTCCTTAAACCAACCCAAAATAAAGTTAAAAATATTTAGTAAACTTCTTTACATATGTAGATGACAAGATTAGTTATTGTTGTGTCAAGCTACATATTCAGACTTGACTTTCTTTCTCCTTTTTCTCATGCAACCCTGGAAGGACAGCTCTTTGTCCAAGATTTAATCTCTTGATGAGCAAACACTGACCTCTGCTCTCTGACCTAAATACTCAAGTCTTTACTCTGCCAACTCAGTTAGATCTTGATGCCAGTTGTGTAGACTCAGATTTATCATGGCTACTGCTCATTCAAAGAAATAAATCTATTTTGACCTTGGTTGTGTAAGAAGGAGCCTGCTCCTTATTGGCACAAGTAGTGAATTCCTGTTTATATTCTACACACAGTGTTTTACCACCTCCTTAGAGCCAAGCAGATTGTTTAGATACCTTAATTGTTTAAAAAGAAAATAGTATAACAATCTATTAACTATGTACTATGTACTTTTCATTGCCTAAATAGTGTTGGGACAATCTCAGTAATATTTCTTATCTGTTTGATCTCAGAGGAAGAAATCATCTCTTTTTTTCACTGAAATAGTTAAACCCACTTTGACCTTTCTATTATTGTTTTAATAATGGTATCAGTTGCAAGTTATATTACTTTAGTTTTAGTATGTTGCATAATCCAGCAAAAAATCAGTTGCTTTTTTTTAAGTACTTGTTGCAGAGAATATTATGTTGTATATTCGACTGATTTAAAGACGAAAAGGAGTCGGGTGGATAATTCAACTGAACTTTAGTGAATAATAAAAAGGGATGAACGAATCATACATTGCAATACATGACAGAGTGGAGGTGCTCGGCTAACATAGCTCTTTTTCTCGGTAAAACCTCCTCAATTCTACCTCTTCGTCTAACCTCCAGTTCTTC
>JAUZNJ010033376.1:0-13194 GCA_034780135.1 Jordanella pulchra
TTGTTCTCCATGTTCTCCATGTTCTCCATGTTCTCCGTGTTCTCCATGTTCTCCATGTTCTCCTTGTTCTCCTTGTTTTGCATGTTCTCCATGTTCTCCTTGTTCTCCATGTTCTCCTTGTTCTCCATGTTCTCCATGTTCTCTAGTTTTTGTCTTAATTTGTCTCTAACTGAGGGGATCCAAGTACTTCAGAATTGATCATTTCTGCTGTCAGGATGACAGGAAGTCGACATGAAACCAGTAACTACTGGTGAGGAGGAGGAGGAGGAACGACTCCTCATCAGTAGTTACTGGTGAGGAGGAGGAGGAGGAGGAGGAACGACTCCTCATCAGTAGTTACTGGTGAGGAGGAGGAGGAGGAACGACTCCTGCTTTGATGGTTCCACTGGTTTAGATAAATTATTTAGATTTGAGGAGTTTATGCTCCAGTGTCTCGTTAGAAGTTGATGATGTGATGAAGCTTCGTGTCGTTTTCCTCTTTCTGATCAGAACTTAGAGTCTACGGCAGCAGCTGGTTCTGGTTCTGATGGTTCTGTTTTCCTCAGGGTGCCGACCGTGATGTCAACACAGGCGCCGACGTTCACTCAGCCGCTACAGAGCGTCGTGGCACTGGAGGGTAGTGCCGCCACGTTCGAGGCTCAAGTTAGTGGTAAGAAGAACCAGGAAGTCTGGATCAACCGGGTCACCGACCAGGAGGTTCTCTGAGGTCTCACCTCCTGGTTCTGGTTCTCCTCCTCTGCAGGTTCTCCAGTTCCTGAGGTGAGCTGGTTCCGTGATGGCCAGGTTCTCTCCGCCGCAGCTCTGCCCGGTGTCCAGATCTCGTTCAGCGACGGCCGCGCTGTTCTGAGGATCCCCGCTGTGACCGCCGCACACAGCGGACGCTTCTCTGTCAGAGCCACCAACGGCGCCGGGCAAGCCACCAGCACCGCTGAGCTCCTGGTTACAGGTGGGACTGGGAGGGACTGGGTGGGACTGGGTGGGACTGGGAGGGACTGGGTGGGACTGGGAGCGACTGGGAGGCGGGGGGGTGAGAGAGTCATTGTTCCTGTTCTGATGATTTTCTTAATCGTTTTATCAGAAAAACTAAAACCTTAAAATAACTCCGATAAATTATAATTTTCTTTGTAAAAGTAATTTAATTAATTCAGAAATATCTCAAGGTGTTTTTCTATAGTTTTAGTTTAAAAACCTTTTTCTACCTTTAGAGAAAAACTTAATAATAGAAACAAAACAAAATCAGAGGGAAGCTGGAAAATCGAGCTAAAGAGAATAATGTAGAAATGTAATCAAATCTGTCCTGCTGGTTGGTAGAACCGCTTGTTGGTCTGAAGCTTCAGGACGTTTTTCTGCGAGTTTCTTCCTGACGTCACAGCAGCTAACAGGAACAGCAGCACTGTGCTGTAGAAGCAGAGGTTTGCTGCTACGGTGGCCTGGATGTTCAGACAGAGCTGCTGCTGCTGCTGCTGGTTAAAGGTTTAGTGTGAAACTCCTCAGTTCTGGACGTTTCTCTGCAGAACTTCACCTCAACCTGAGGAGGAGCAGGTCTGTTGGACCAGGAAGGAGTTCAGCAGGTCCAGGAGGCCGACCTGAAGCAGGAGCTTCTAAACAGCCCTGATTTATAATGACGACTGATGCTTCATTCATTTCATGATTTCAACCAGGGAAATTATTTATAGATACTTTTGAACCTAAAAATAGAATAATTTTCTTTATCTAAAAATGTTAAATTTGTCAGATGACACAACATTAAAAAGGAACAGTTCAAGCATTGGTCTGAGTACCTGATTCGTTGTGTTCAGTCCGGTGGCTCTCAGGGTTTTACAGCTTCGGGGAAGATTTGCTCCTGAACTGCAGTCAATTTTCCAGCTGTTGTTGCATAAAAACATTTTTAATTAAAGCTGTAAAGTTGGTTTTGAACCAGAGTGAAGCAGGTCTAGAGACGAGAAAGAAGAGCAACAGAATCGGGGCAGGGTGGGAAAACTTTCTGCTCTTCCAGTCAGATCCTGGTTTAAGGATGATTTCCTGTTAAACTCATCGTTTTAAGATTTATTTAGCTCTTAAATTCACACGTTTATCCTTTAACAGCAGCAGCAGTCGGTATTTGTCTTCTCTTTGATGCCGTTCAGCGTTACTTTAATGGCTGTTAACGGATCCGAGCCGATAGATTAATACGGAGCCGCTGCGCTTCGGTCTGAGGCTAAATTTATCAGCTGTCAGCTGAGTGGGCGGAGCTTGTTATTTAATCCAGTGATAAAACCGATATAGATGCAGCTGCTGCAGCATAACTTTCCTTAACTGGAATCTGGACTTTGTGATGTGATGATGGAGTCTGGATCATCAGTTACAGAACGACTGGGGTCAGCAGGACGATGCTTCATGAGGTCAAAGGTCAGGGAGGGTCAGAGGGGATCAAACTGAACACGTTTACCTGGCAGCTCTTTGTCCAGGTTTTGGTCGATGATCTTTGTGTTCTGGGTTGTTTTGTGTCTCCGCAGCCGAGACGGCGCCTCCCGCCTTCCTCCAGAGACTCCAGAGCTCCTCTGTGAGTCAGGGCAGCCAGGTGAGGCTGAGCGTCAGAGTTTCAGGAATCCCCACACCTGTGGTGAAGTTCTACAGAGAAGGAGCCGAGATCCAGAGCTCCACCGACTTCCAGATCCTCCAGGATGGAGACCTGTACAGCCTGCTGATCGCAGAGGCTTTCCCAGAGGATTCTGGGACGTATTCAGTGACGGCTGCCAACAGCAGTGGACGGGCCACGTCCACCTGTGAGCTGCTGGTCCAAGGTGAGTCCGACAGGTTCTGGTTCTGGCAGCAGCTGAGTGCTTTGGATCTGAACTAAACCTGGTGTCTGTGATGCAGGAGAAGAAGCCGTTCCCATTAAGAAAACTAAGACGATCGTGTCCACGTCCCAGATGGAGACTTCTGGGTCCAGAGTGGAGAGGGTGAGTGGTGCTGGAGCAGCACCTGGTGGCGATCGGCGGCGTCACGCTTTAAGTCTGCAGGTCGCTGCTCCTCAAAGCGTTTAACGTTGGTCTGTTTCCTCCAGAAGATGGAGGCCAGTTTTCAGGCCTCCACCATGATGGAGATGCACGTCGAAGGAGGATTCATGACTCAGCACATCGCTCACAAAACCCCCCCGAGGGTCCCCCCGAAACCCACCTCCAGGTCTCCCCCGTCCTTCGTATCCAAGGTAACGGGAGGCCGGCAGCAGTCCCCGTCCCCCGTCAGACACGTGAAGGGGCCGACGCCCGCCCCCGTCAGGTGAGCCTCCGCCCTCAGAACCAGAGGAGCCGGGCTCAGAGCTGTGAGGTCTAATGAAGCGCTGTCCTCCGCAGACCCGTCTCTCCCTCCAGCAGGATGTCCGTCTCTCCCATCAGACCCGTCAGGTCTCCTGTGATGAGCAGAAAACAGGTGAGGACACGTCCAGCTGCTTCACCTGCAAGCAGACAAGAGGTCAGACACTGATGTTGGACTCCGCCATGTTTAGCTACAGTCTCTGCAGCTCATCAGTGTCTAACTCTGTAGTGTGTAGTTTTACAAAATGTCTAAAAAGCTGCAGCATCCAATACATTTAATAAGAGCAAGAGGCTGAGCCCTCAGCATAACTCCTCCTTTATCTGACCTTACACCACAGACAGGAGGGGATCCCTGCTCTTATCTGATAGCTTGTGTTTCACATCCTTTGAAGCTCAGCACACATTTTAATCTGCAGTTGATCTAAAGTCGACTCTGCAGAAAGTTCATCTGCCACAGGACCTGCTGTGCCTCTCAGCTCCTGATGGGAGGAGGATGGAAGAGATGAGCTCAGTGTCGCATTAAAGAGTTTCTCATAACTTCTGATGATAAAAACCTTCTTACTGCTCGGCTGGACCTGCTAAGATATCAGCACGAATCGTACAGATTTTATTACTTGTTTTATAGTCTGGAATGATAGAAAAGGCTTCATCAGGTGATGAATCAGACAGAGAAGAACAGATCAGATCAGCTATGAGAACTTCTGACTTTTCATTAGTTACAAAAACTTTAAACGAAAAATAAAGATAGAAGCCAAGTTTTTCTATGAGCTTTTTGAATATCATAGATTATAGAGTGAGGCCAGAATATTCCTACATGAATTTTAATCTGTTGTTGGACTAATTTCTGATATGAGCAGCAGGTTGGGACATCCTGACTTTAACTGTGTTAAACAGTGAAGGTTCATAGGAATCTATGGGAAGTGATCCAGTTCATTTAAGCCATATAAACAGCTGTGTTTTCTGAGGTCTGTTGCTGGTTCTGGTTTCTGATCCGTTTCTACGCGCAGACAGAATAGTTCTGATCCTTTAGTCTGTCCTCATTTATAAATATGTTTAATGTTCAAACCTGTAAACTATTCTCAGTGAACTCAGTTTGGATCAGAACCAGAATGAATCTGTTATCAGCTTCTGTTGCTGCTTCATTCCACCGCCGTTGTTTTTACTCCTCCAGACTAATTGAAACCTTCCTCCTGTTGCAGGTTTCATCCTCTGCAGAGATCCTGCCGCCCTGGAAGCAGGAAGACTACGTGTCTGAAGGCTACACCAGCATCAGCAGCATCAGCAGCTCCACTCAGATGCACATGGAGAAACAGTGGGAGCATCATGTGGCCAGTGGCAGAGAGGTAAGCGTGGGGGGGGGTTCTGCTCAGTTCCGATCCCGTCTGTCTGTGGTTGTATGTTTGGATCAGAACCGTCTGTTCAGTGGAAACTCTGCAGCTTATTCCTCTGCAGAGGAAGAACGTCTGCATCCCGCTTCCTGTCAGATTAGACCCATTAAACCATAACGAGACATTTTATTCTCTCAGATGAAGACGAAGGTGCCTCCATCTTCATCCTCTGTGAAGCTCATGCTTCCCTCTCAGCTTCCTCACATTTCTGCTGCTTGTACCCTCAGGGGGAGGGGGAGAAAAAAGCCGAGGCGGTCGCCACCGTGGTGGCCGCTGTCGACCTTGCTCGCGTACGGCGACCCGTGCACGAGGAGGGCGGCTGGGCTGATGAAGAGGAGGAGGCGAAGCAGCAGGCAGCAGCCGTCACTGAAAAACAGATCTTTGCTGAAGATGCTGCAGCTGAAGATCAGCTTCAGGTGCAACAGATGCAGCAGGTGCAACAGATGCAGCAGGTCCAACAGATGCAGCAGGTCCAACAGATGCAGCAGGTGCAACAGATGCAGCAGGTCCAACAGATGCAGCAGGTCCAACAGATGCAGCAGGTCCAACAGATGCAGCAGGTCTGAGGGCGGCTCTGACTTCCTGTTAGATCAGATCTGATGGTTTCAGACTCTCCCTAACTGCTCGTGTGTTGGTCACTCCAGATTCAGAGAACAACCCAGGTCTCCTCCCATGTGGACTCTGGCGCCGCTCCGTCAGCAGTCCCACATTTCACCGTGTCTAAAGTTTCTGTTCCTAAACAGGAAGCGAGCCGCGAGGTAAGAGGTTCAGCCGAGGGCCCGCCGCCCTCCCCGCCCCAGAACCTCCATGCCATCTTTAACAAGCACACATCAGTAACCGCTGTGGTTCCTGCTGCTCTTCCTTAACCTGCACAGATCTTCCACTGATCCTCGTCTGTCCTGCTCTTCAGCTCCAATACTCGGTTCACTTTAGATCGTTTCTTTAGTTTGATGGTTTCACTGAACTTAAAGTTAAAGATGCTTCTTTAAATTCCTGCTCTTATTAGTCTGATGTCAACATCCCATCATCTTAGTTTTGGTCACTGTCCCTTCATTCCTTCTGCAACATTTTTTCTCTCTAAATGTCCTCCTTCTATGGTCGCCACCGTCCATCTCTGGTTTCTGAACTCTCAGCCGCCGTACCGTCCTCTTCCTCAGCCACTCCTGTGGAGTCTGTGCTTCTGTGGTTCTTCGCTGTTTTGTGAAAAATGGTATAAAATATCCTGAAAGCAGACAAAGACTTTTTCTGCATTATTGCTAATTGATGAGCCTCAGACTGGAGGCTCTGCAGATCTTCCCACTCTGTGATGCTCCGTCTCAGTCGCCAGGAGGAGCTCAGCCTCAGTCTCTCTTTTGTCCACGAAGATGCTTCGTCTTTGTCTTTCTTCCTGATCTTCCTCCAGATTCTTTCGAATTGTGCGATGATATTCTGCTCTGCAGGACAGAAAGATGAAAACTTTAACTGTTTCGTTGAGGGAAATTGTCTTCATTCATTTAAGGCTTTTCTCACTTATCAAAGTAGAAATCCTCTGAACATTTCAGGATGAAAAATGTCTGATTTTTGATCTTGTCCTCAATCCTGAACTTCTTGTCCCCAAATCTTTTGAGGATGCGTTGCAGCTGGAAATGCAGAAATGTTTAGAGATAAAAAAATCTAAATACAAATAATGCAGAAGATGAAGCCAAATTGAAAGGAATCTCACTAACTCCTCTGTGTTCTTTATGTTTCCATGCTGTTTCATATCGATGTGGCTGAAGTGCTGAGCCTCACAGGAGTCCCTTTAACCCTTGAAACTTTTCACATTTTGTCAAATAAAAATCTAAAACTCAAACTTTATTGGGATTTTGAAGCAGACAAACATGAAGTGGTGTTTAACCGTAGAAATGAGGGAGAAGCTTGTTTGCTGCTGTTTCAGCTACATGTGCCACCAGCTTCATACCGCTTAGCCTGAAACAAACCTCAGTCTCATCAGATTAAACAAGGTTCCCTTCCTGTTGAAGTTCTTGACATGGGTTCTCAATGGTTGTAAGTCTGGACTTTGACTAGGCCTTTCTTTCACAGAAACATGTTTTTATCTGAACCCTCTGTATTTTTAATTAAAATTCACTCCATCGATCCTCCATTACCTCTGACCAGCTCCCATGTCCTTTCCTGTAGAACCTCCCCACAGCATGATGCTGCCACTACCATGCTTTAGAATAGTTGATGGTGAAGTGTGGTTTTATTTTCCTTCAAACACATCATTTTCAATTTAACCCAACATATATTGCTGTTATCTCAGAGGAACAAACGCTGCTGTGTTTTATTGTCGCATATAATCACAGTAAATAAAATCTTTGGATCCTGATAAAAAGCGTTTTCTGGGTGTGAAAACTTTTGCATGGTATCATTCCTCCCCTGCTGCCTGCCGCCTCCTCTCAGTGATTTCTTCGTTTCTGACCTTCACTCAAGCCTCCATCGCCGTCTTCACTCACTAATCCTCAGCAGAGGGTGGACTTCCTGTTTATTCCTGATCACGGTGTTTATCCCCACTCTGATTGGCCGGTTCAGGTGTCCATCACTGGCTCGGCCATCGCTGCTCTGCAGAAAGAGCTGTCCTCCCCCTCAGCTACCAGGAAGATCATCAAACCCGTCAAGTCTCCTAGTCCGTCCCGCAGATCGAGGGTGGAGACTAGAGTGACTCTGGAGCCCCTCCCACCGCCATTTAAGGACGTCAGATATCAGAGCCAGTTTGGGGGCGGGGCTTATGCAGTGTGTGAGGAGGAGTTTGAGGACTGGGAGCCTCAGGTTGGTCTTTCACCAATGTCCTCTTTTTTTTAACTTCTTACCACAGTCCCTTTTTCTAACACAGCAGCCAATCACACGCCTCCCTTCATGAAGACTCCTCCTTTTCTCTCCCCCTCCTCCTCCTCTTCTAGTCTTCATCCAGAGACATCATCTTTTGATTTTCTGCCATGCTCACAGAACCAAGCAGCCCATCAGACGCCTTTTTCTTCTAAACTCTTCTCGTTGTTTCCTCAGGATGCAGTCGCTGTGCCAGTGAGAGCCCAGGAGCCTGCTGTCCCGCCCACAATCATGGCAGTGAGTAACTTTGCTTTCCACCTCCTGCGTTTATCCTTTCAAAATAAAACCTCGCTTTTTTTTCTTCCTGATTCCAAACATTTTCAGATCATTCACAAAGTAGGTTTTAGATAAAGACAATTAAGCTGCGGATATTTATACGGAGCCACATGTGGGGTTTGAGAGATCTAAGTTGTTGCCATGGTGATTCGCTCCTTTTCTAGGGGTCAAGGAGAGGGGGGGGCAAATCTGTGTTTTATAAATAATCATTAAAATAAGGCTCCTCTTATGGGGAGCTAATAATAAATAGTTCAAATATATGTTAATTAATTGGAAAACACATTATAACTCATAAATAGGTGTTTAATATGCATTAATTAAGGGAAGGCAAGGGACCAAACTAGTTTCTAAACCAAATAGAGAGCAAAATCTGTTAAACTATATATTTAATTTAGCATCGCTGGATTAAACATTTTAGACAAAGTTACAACATTATTAGCACAATAAGCAATGACAAATACTTTTAGCATAAATAATATGTTGAATGCTTAATAAACATTCATGAATGAGTTATAATGAGTTTAAAGATGAATTATTAACATATCTATATCTCTGCTTATTATTCATCTATACAGGGACTCTTACTCTGAAGGGATAACGGTTACCGGTAGTGAAATTCAGCTTTTAACATAAAGTCTGATTTGAACTCTTTCCTTTGGTGTAAATGGTCCCTGGCTGCTGTTTGTACAGATTCTCTGCTCTTTTATTCAATGTTTTTGCCAGTAAAGTTATGAAACATACATTACAACAGTGAATGCGCTAACATTAAGCTAGCACTGAGCTAACTATGCTACCGTTAGCCGGGTCTTCGAGTCAAGCAGGATTGACAGCATTTTTTCAATTACTTTATAAAATAGAGAAACAGAAAGTAAATCAGACTCATCAGATGATAATTAAAATATCATTTTTTTCTAAAACTTTCTCTCAATCTCAGTGTAAAGAGATAATTCAAATAGCTAGAATATATTCCAATAGCTAAGAATAAGACGTCACATGAAGAAGAAATGTCCAAAAGGATCGATGTAGATCGGTTATATGACTGCAGATGGTTTCCTCTCCATCAGAGAACCAAGCAGATGATCATTATAGCAGATCATCGCTGTAAGGAAAAGGTTTAAGAGCCTTATTAGCCCTGAGGCAGAGCCTTCTAGTGGCTGTACATCTATATTTGGATGGTTGTCTGCAGTTATGTCAGGTAAAAACGCCTCCTACTTCTATTGTCTGTAATGTGTCACCACAGCATTGGTTGGTCCCTTCAGTCTAGTCTCAATGGTCTATCACTTAGAGTTGTGATGCTTAACCAACAAATAATGTGCAGGTATCAAAGCTAAGCAGCCAAAGTCCAAATAAGAGCCTTAGAAGCCATTAGAAGGCCTTGAGATTTAATAATCAAGACCAAAACTTTAATTCAGCTTCATAAACCGTCCATTCTGACAGTTTTCTCTGCAGAAGTACGACTCCTCATGAAATGAGGTGAGAACTAGATCTTTTATTCGACTCTCTGACCTCTTCTCTGTTTGTCTTCAGGGACTGAAGAACCTGACGGTGACCGAGGGCGAGTCGGTGACCCTGGAGTGCCAGATCAGCGGTCAGCCCTCCCCGGTCATCATGTGGTTCAGAGAGGACTACAAGATCGAGAGTTCAATCGACTTCCAGCTCAGCTACGAGAACGGCTTTGCCCGGATGACGATCCGTGAGGCTTTCGCTGAGGACAGCGGGCGCTTTACGTGCACCGCCACCAACGAGGCTGGAACCATCAGCACCTCCTGCTACCTGCTGGTTAAAGGTAACAAACTAACAGCTTAGCTACACAGCGCCTGACTAAACCTCTGAAATGTTCTTATATTGGAGCCACAAAATCCAAAGTATTTTATAAGGATTTTTTCTTCTGGAAATGACATGAATGGAGATTGGAAGAAAATGGCTTTTTTGCTAAGAAAATCCCATTAGTGTGTCGTGCATTTCAAAAACCTTTAGTCAATACCTTGTAATCTGCTTTGAACTCAACTCTTCACCAGCCCAGAACAGGCTTTCTTCCAGGGCTGCTCTGCATTAAGCTCGTCCAGCTTCTCTTACCCTGCAGCATGACACTGCCACCCTCATGTTCCAGCATAGGGATGAGGATGTGCAGTGTTGGTTTTCTTTCAGAGACTTTTTATGTAATTATTTATTAATCCTTTTTTTTAACTTTACATGATTTAAACAGATCACACTGATCTCTGAAGACATTTAATTACAACTACATGTATTCAGGAACGCTAGAAAAATAGGAACTGGACATAGATCAGCACCAAAGTTTACAGAATATTATTTATAAAAACAGATTACGCCATAAATCAGTTTCATTCCAGTCCATAATCGTCCATTCTGCCACATAAATCTCAATAAATCCACTGGAGTCTGTGGTTTGATTAGGGATAGATGTAATGAAATTAAATAAATATGCTTAAAGGAAAGCATCTTTCTTAGAAGAAAATAAGATATAATTTTATTTATCCCTCAGGCTGCTGCAGATCCTTTGCATAAATAAAATGGTATTCTTAGGTTTTGTCATCTCTAAAGCTTCATTACCAACTAAGACATGGTGTAATAAATGTGTGTATAGTTACTTTAATCCAACCTGACGGCCTTCCGTTGTTAAAATGGTAAAATATGACTAATGGTTGTTGTGGCTCCTGGTTGTGTTTTAGTGTCAGAGGACATAGAGAGCAGAGAGGAGATGGTGAGCGTCACAGAAACCGGGATCACACAGGAGGCCAAAGCGTGAGTTTAAACATCCAGGCCTTTAGTGTCTGCGCTCTCTGAGCTGCAGCTGAATGTAGATGTTGATTCTCTCTACAGCTTCGCGGTCGAGACGAGGGAGCAGACAGAGGTCAGCGCAGGAGAATCAGCTGCTCCCTTCTTCATTAAGAAACCCATCCCCCAGAAGCTGGTGGAGGGAGGGAGTGTTGTGTTCGAATGTCAGATCGCAGGAAACCCCAAACCTCACATCATTTGGAAGAAGAGCGGCGTTCCGCTCACAACTGGATACAGGTACGGTCCAATGTGTCTCCCTCGGTTTACCGCAGAAAACTTCAGTCTGAACGTGTTTTTCTGCCCCTTTGGATCAGAGAAGATGAAGCTCTGTGTTCTTCCTTCAGATACAAAGTGGCCTACAAGAAGGACACTGGAGAATGCAGACTGGAGATCTCTATGACCTTCGCTGATGATGCTGGAGAATACTCAGTCTTTGCTAAGAATCCTCTCGGGGAAGCTTCAGCCTCTGCCATCCTACTGGATGAAGGTACCTGCGTCTTCCTGTTCTCTTTATCTCTATGTTGGACCAGCACCTCACAGCGTTTCTCCTTGCAGAACAATATGAAGCCTACATGAAGCAGCAAGATGTGACTTATAAAACTGAAGTGACGACGACCACCGTGACCCAGGAATCCCCTCCAGTCGTGACTCAGTACGAGTTCGAACAAAGGAGGGTGACGACTCCAATGAGCTTCGTCTCAGAGACGGTAAACTTTATCCTCAGATCTGTGACCCTACAGGCTACGTTATCCACCTGTAGACTAACCGTCAGGTCTTCCTCTTTCAGGAGTTCATGATTTCAGCCTTTGAAGAAAGGATCATCCAGGAGATCGAGATCCGCATCTTGAGGATCTCCTACAGAGAGTTGGTGACCGAGGATGGAGAGCTGATGGTGACTGTTGCAGAGGACGAGGCTTTGCAGCCAGCCTTCGAAACACCAGTGAAAAACTACCGGATCATGGAGGGAATGGGAGTCACCTTCCACTGCAGGGTGTCTGGAACGCCGCTCCCTAAGGTGCAGAAAACTTATTTGCACCATTTCTGTATTGTAAAGATGGGTAAAGAATCAGATCTGAACCGGTCTGTGTTTCTTAATTCATTGTTGCCTGGTTGGTTTTATTCTTATGGTTATGATCCTTTTGATCTGTTGTAGAGCCTCTGTTTAAGAACTTCCTGTACAGAAAGCAACAGTTTCTGGAGCTGTGAATTTACATTGATTCATATAAAATAACTCTCTGCAGATCGTTTGGTACAAAGACGGTCAGCGCATCAGACCCGGCGGCCGGTACCAGATGGAGGTTCTCCAAGATGGACGAGCCAGTCTCCGTCTGTCTGTGGTTCAGCCAGAGGATGAAGGGGTGTACACGGCATTCGCCTCCAACATGAAGGGAAATGCTGTCAGCTCTGGGAAGCTCTACATTGAGCCCTCTGGAGGTGTAACCCCTCCCAGATACACACCACAGCCGTCAATGCAGCGGATCAGGTCAGTGTTACACCGGTGATCTGGTGGGAAATGTTAAAAAAGATCTGAGTAGAGATAAACTCTGTAGAGCAGGTAGGAAGTTTAGCCTTTGTATTTGCAGCTTTTTCATTAGGATGTGAAAGATCTGCTGATCTAAATGCTGCAGGTGTAAATAATGGGCTGAATCATGTTGCTAACCGGTACCACAACGCTTTCCTCTTTCAGATCCGCTTCTCCTCGCTCCCTGAGCCGCTCCCCTGGTCGCTCTTCCAGCCGTTCACCCGGACGTTCTCCGGCTCGCCGCCTTGAGGAGACAGATGAAGCTCACCTGGAGAGACTTTACAAACCAGTGTTTGTCCTGAAGCCTTCCTCTATAAAGTGCTCAGAAGGTCAAACCGCCAGATTTGACTTGAAGGTTGTCGGCAGGCCAATGCCTGAAACCTACTGGTTCCATAACGGTGAGATAAACGTTGTTAAAGATGTTTAGTAACATTTTATTTGGTGCTTTAGCCACTAGAAAACAAAGTTCATCGTTCCTTTTCAGGACAACAAATTGTCAACGACTTCACACACAAGATCGTGATTAAAGAGGACGGTACTCAGTCCCTGATCATTGTCCCAGCTGTGCCAAAAGACTCTGGAGAATGGACCGTTGTGGCTCAGAACAGAGCTGGACGAACATCTGTATCTGTAACTCTCTCAGTTGAAGGTAAGTCTAAGTTTGGTTAAACCTAAAGAACCTTAATAAGTGGATCATTGTTAACATTGTGTTGCTCTGGGATCCGCAGCCAGAGAAAGCGTATCCAGACCACAGTTTGTTGATAAACTGAAGAACATCACCGTGAGGCAGGGAACGCTGGTGGAACTGGCTGTCAGAGCCATTGGGAACCCCCTGCCAGACATTGTTTGGCTAAAAAATAGTGACATCATCACTCCACAGAAGCACCCACACATCAGGTATCTCTGTCTTAGCTACAGGAGATTTTCAGGCTCTTTTAAGCAGGTTGTCGTTGGCTGACTTGGCTGGATGCTTTTTGCAGGATTGATGGAACCAAAGGAGAAGCCAAATTCCAGATCCCATCAGCTGCCGGCTCAGACAGCGCCTGGTACACCGCCACAGCCATCAACAAGG
>JAUZNJ010033378.1:0-13194 GCA_034780135.1 Jordanella pulchra
CCAACTCATTTTGTAACCATCGGCAGATACTGTTGACAGAGACGCGACAGGTGCTGACCTAACCGTTAAATTGTCTCTTATCTCCTTCCTCTACAAAAACATGCCTCCTATGTGCCACAACTTACTCACCGCAGTTCTGCAGGAAACAAAATGGTTGTTTAGGTGAGTATGTGCAGCCAAAGCTAAACAATTCAACCTTTAATTGACCTGGAAATGCACTTTGCACTGATGAAAAAAATCCACGTGAAGGTGGCAGCACAACTCATTCGATCCTCTACACTTCACTGTACCCCCACCCCCTGCATCCTTTTTTTCTCCTCTTTGCTGCCATGATATCACCTTACCTAGTCACCAGATTTCCCAAAGTCAAATAGAGGACACATTGCTCACCTTTTGACTCCTTTACCTCTTGAACTGCGACGAAATTCTCCTGAAATACAAATAAGACTGCCAGCTGTCATTTTCACCTCCCACTTATTAAAGACTGAAACCATGTGTGGGGAGACGGTATGCAGTTTAGCGAAAGTAAAAAAAAAAAAAAAAGGCAACCACAGAGGAAAACTGATAAGCATCAAGCTGTACTTGTAGAGCAGCTCATCTAACATTAATGGTGGAGTAATTGCTTTGTAACTGTAACACTTACTTGGCCATCAATAATGACCAGGGAGGAGCGTGTAGGGTTACTTGCTGGGGATAAGGGGCTATTGTGACTGAGACGAAGCCTGGGGATCGGCTGAATGGCCCTACAGTTTGGTTAGACAAATATTTATATAGTGTCATGTTACTGGAACATTTTAACTAAAGAAGACAATAATAGGTAAGGTGATTGAAAAGTCAGATACACATGTACCAGAGTTTTACTTTATCTAAGGATCTACATTTGCATCCTCCCCTGATCAAAGCTAGGGAAATGTAATCCAAACACCTGGAGAGCATCTATTTTTGGTGGCAAGGATTGAAATGAATTCTTTTAAACCAATAGTTTGTTAACAATTGATCCAACAGTGGTAGAATGATACAAATTAAGTGTTGATATTTTAAAATTAAGCTCATTAACCTCCTTTTGAGCTGGTTCAATTACCAAAATCTTAGCTTGTTATTGTGTCAGTAAGCTAAACAATGGCTTTGTTGTATCTGGAAATGACATATAGAAGAAAAAATGTAGCAACTATCTATCTATCATCTGTCTGTCTGTCCATCTGCCCGTCTGTCTGTCTGTCGGTCCGTCTATATTTAAGAAATCACGAGCCTCTTCACCTGACCACCTCAATGAAGTATTGGATGACATGGTTACATACAGCAACCGTTGTCGCAATACGTGTTTGAGGCAGTGACACACTGGTTTATTATGGTAATAGAGCAAACTTATTTTTTTCTCATTGACTATGGAAAAAGGCATTCAACAAAATGAGGTTTAAATCATTTTTGCTAAGTCCTTTTTTTAATAAAACTTTGAAGAGGTTTTAAGGGTCCAGAGGTCACACAGCTTGTCAGCAGCAGGTCAGACCCAGCTTTTTTTCCAATGGGAAAGGTGGCAAATGCCGATTGTTAGCAGGTCGACCCGTGTTTGAAAACCGCATCAACCCACTAATTTTAGTAGGAAAGAGGCTTTAATGAGCAGTAAGCCGCTCTCAGGAAGCAATCTAGGGCTAAGTGTCCTGCTCGTAGACCTAGAGCAGCAGCTTGTTGGGTTTAAACCAGATTCTTGTAGCCTCCTTAAAGTGTTAGCAGTCTACTCAAAAAGAAGCTATCTTCACCTGCATTGTAGGGGGTCTATTCTTTCATAGCACTGTGCATGATGTTTAGTGGAGCTAAATCAAATATGACTTGCTTCTTATTAGATAGTAAAAGGACAGTGTCAAGGTCAGATATATTTATGCAGTGCATTTGCACTAATCAGCTGTCGTTAAGTTATTTGCAAAAAAAATCAGACAATATAATGGAGGGCATGAAAGTGGAGCAATTAATATGAAAAACAGACTCAAAGCCATAAATAAGATGGCTGGTAAACTAACAAAACAGACAGAAAAATAAAATGGTTAAGTAATTATGGTTATGGTATAAAAAGAATTTAAAAAACAAAGTAACAAATAACCACAAATAAATTTAAAGGAAAGAACATATACTGGTAAATGTGTGTTGAAAGCATTTAGAAGTTATTAAAAATGCTCCAGTTTGCCCAGCTTTAACTTAAAAGGCTGGATGTTCCAGAGTCTTAAAGGTTCTGCCTCCTTGAGAAATACATTTGGACCTGAGAATAGATAACCTCTTGTTGTGAATAAAGAGCAGCTCACACAGACAGGAGGAGCAATAACCATGCAATGATTGGAAAAAAAAGTGTAAAGTTTCAAGTTGGACCCTTTAAGAGACAGGAAGTTAGTGAGGGGGGGCTAACACTGAGGTAATATGCTCATCATGTTTTGTAGCAGTTAGCAAATGTGCTGCAACATTATGGACAAAGTGCACAGGGTGAATAGAGGACTGATCCAAGCTAATGTGCGTGAGAGTTGCAGGACTCCAGTCTGCAGCTAAAAAACACATGAATGATTTGCTCAAAGACATCCGCTAGAGCGTATTGATTTATCTTAGCAAGCTGTCTAACATGAAAGACAATGGATTAGTCCACTGCACTGAAGTGCCTAAACAGTTTAAGGGAACCATCAGGGTAAACACCAAGGTTTTATACATTATCCTTGCAATCGAAGGATAGAGGACCCAGACTCCTGAAAAAGGAGAATCTATTTTGTTCTCAGCAGCAATAAAAATCCTCAAATACTGCAGCTATGTCTTTGACAGAAGCAATGTGTGAAACCTTTTCCTGAATCTATAGCTGCCTGAGCCATATGCATCCTTGATTTCTGCCTCTATTGCTTGCCCAGCATTCGAATGGTTGAGTGCATGAACACTAATTTTTACCTTATCCATTCAGCTTCAGTTACATACAATTTGCCAATAAAAGCACTTACAAATTAAGTGTTAAAAAAACACTTTTTGTTCTTTACTTCTTCGCACACCTTATTATGATGAATTTGTGCAAATTTGTTATGCAATAACAGCATACAATGGCTTGCAAATGTACTTATATTTCTTGAATACATTCACCTGTTATGCATTCTAATTCTCAGGGTATTTTACCACATATTTTGTAATAAAAAGGGGCAGAATACATAAATCCCACATTTTTAATGTTTCTTCTTTTAAAACGGTTTGGAAAACAACGCTGTCACTCCTCTTTAAAATTATGCACTGCATTGTATTAGTGTACCACTAAGAACTCCTGGTAATATTATTAACAGTTATTTGTAGTTTGATTTAAACAGAAAATTAGACTCTTTCCTCTAGGACTTCACTAAGCTACAACAGCTTTGTATCATAGATAAAATGGGTCTTCTAAAAGCTCGAGTTTTGTACAACTATTTCCTCCTTTTGTTGAAATCCAAAAAGTATATCTTTCTCCAATAAATATGGAAACCGGAATGTGGCACATTGGTTTATTGAGGTAGATTTAGTTACCCCAACAGCTCTATTAACATCCCTTAAGAGCCACAGCTGTTGGGGACCTCTCTTTGAACTCAGCAGGAGAACTACAGCACCCCCTGGCCCTAAGCTGTCCTTTCTCAAATCCAACTTTGCATTTTGTAACCGTAGCTGGACATAGACTTTTAAGAGGGCTCAAACCTCCCGGGGCAGCTGCTTGGCTGGTAAACGGATCCACGTAGGACAGATCACCTGAGAACACCAGGTGTAGACCTCTGGAGAGCTGCTCATGTGTCCCACTGCCTGCTCCGTTTGCAAAAGATCGCAACGAAAAACACAATGAGGATCCAAGAGACTGAGCAGAAGGACAAACGTAACAAAATCCCCAACTTTCAACTTGACTCACCCAGACAACGACCTAATAAAGATTTATGAAATATGAGTGATCCTATGGCGTATTCTAAGTTAGATCACACTAAAAAACTCTAGCAGGATTTGAGGAAAAAAACTTGTAACTTTTGTTCCAAATAATTGAAATAAAATATTATTATAGGCAAGCAACCACATCCGCACCATGAGAAGTAAGATGATAAAAAAATCAATCAGGAATATAAGAATATGGATTGTTTTCAGCCTTGCCCAATTCCCAGTTCTGCTGATGTAGAAATGATTTTGGCCAGATATTTTCTGTAAATGTTCAGAATAGGTCTCTGGGTTACTATTTTATGGACACAAGCACATTTTTTATCTATTAATTTTGCTCATATTACGTTACAAAAGCCACATGCAAAGTATATCACAGAAACTTAATGTTTAACAAATGTTTTACATGTATCTGTTACTTTAACATTTATTAGCCTTGCTTGGAGTTTTACCCTTAGACAAATTGAATCTACATCTTCATAATGGATTGTGCATTAAATGTCGCTTCTCTAACTCATTTAATGCACGTCTCCTGTGTGAATTTTCAGTCCTTTCATGTATCCTGAATGCTTAATCAAATACAGGTTAAATCAGTGATGGTATATGCCTCACATGGAAGCTAAAGCATGCCGCATGGGATAGCCAGTCATTATAATGAATTGTATCTCTGTGTTTCTACGGGAATACAGTGAATCTCCATTGGAGATGTTTAGGGTAGTATTTTAGGACTGAAGCTTCAAGGAATTTACTATATGTTTCTTTAATTATGTAGCAAATTTAGGGCAAATCACATTTGCAGACTAGGACACCTATCAAACAATACAACCTTTAATTTTGGCAAGCCACGCAGGTGTCATAATGCTGGACCTCTGGACTAAAATGGAGACAATTCTTTAGGACAAGGATATTTAGATTAAAGGTTCTAGTAAGATAAAAATAATGAAATTACAAAAACAGATGATTAGCACAAAGTATGCAAGGAAGCAGGAGACAAACACACAGCTGGGAAAACCCTGGATTATAGTGAGACATACAGAAAATAATACATTGCTGTACTAAAAATGAAATAAAGTTGTCTATCTGTTTGAAAGTTTATTATGAGACGTGTGCTAATTCATGCTGCATACAATAGGCTACAGTAGAATCTCTCTTTAATGTTGCTCATTTTCTCTCACCAGGAAAGTTATGAAGATGTGAATGTACCCTATTAAAGCCTTTGTTAGGATTTTCAGCATCTCCTACTGCATACAGGAACATACCCCTAGCAGATCTGAGCTTAATGCAGATGGGATAGGCCTGTGTGATGCTGAATTGGGACCCATTATTCTGCACAGGTAGCAGATGCCCACCTCAGTAAAGTAATGATGCCAATGCAGGTAATTATTGATAAATATTAAAATATGGGCATTTCTGTATTCCCCTTCATAGACCAATAGTCCATTAAATGCCTTTCTGTCAAACTTAAGGCAACGCAAGTTTATTTATCTAGCACAATTCAATACAAAAGCATTTCAAAGTGCTTTGCATGAATTAAACATTAAAATAAAAGAAAAATAAAAGCAGAATAAAAGTATGTGAAGATAGAAATGTGATAAAAGCAGCAAGTAAAACAAATAAATGAAGAAACTTAGAACAACTGCCAACTCATTACACAGTAATAATACAGATAACAAATATTTGACACAACTAATCTGTAAACTGATTTTAGACAATCAAAGTGACTAAATTTGTAAATGGTGACCTCGCCTGTTAGTCAAAAATGACAACCGTTTAGTCAAGGACACAATCCAATGTATAACCTTTCCAATAAAAATGCTCCCCTGAAAATGACAAAAGCCATAAAAAAGACACAAAGAACCATATCTTATCAAGCCAATTCACATGGTTTATTACTTGTCCTTTATGTCACTAAACGCCCATTATTATTATTGATCTCCATCAGTTTTGAGTGGTATTATTTTCTGTTTGTGCAGCTTGCTTTTACTGCTGATCATCATTTACAGTGTGAAAATGACTGCTTGGCTTTAAGGTGGTGGTTTCAATAGAAAGAGATCAGGATTTGCCTCCTTAATAAAGAACAATATTAAATACATATTAAACATAGCATTGTCAAAACTCAGGAGCTTATTTTTTCCACTTTTGAGGCTTTCAAAGGTGCAGAGGTACCAGCATGAGCACGTTGATTGTCATAAGGCCGTATGCAGCTCTCACTTCAATCCACTTTGTTTTAACAATTTCCTGTTAAAACCTGCATCAATCTTTTTATTTATTTTTTCTTAAACTAGAGTAGCTTATCTGTTGGGTTAGACCACACAGGCCATTTATGACTTCCATTTCGCATCACCTTTCCCTGGCCATCCATGAAGCCATTGGGAGAGCTTGAAAACTCAACAGAGAGGTTTGGTCACTATTTGAGCTTAGAACCCTTTTTGTTGCCAACAGTTAAAAATCATTATTTCAGTTAAGTACAAATAAATCTAAGGTAAAAATCTTGCAAATAGATGTGGGATATTTTTCATATGAGAATAACTTGGCTTTTTTGATATTGTATTCTTTGAGAAATTCAAAGATGTATTTTACTGACAAACAATGTTCTCTCTCAGGCTGCATGGATAGGCTGCCTATTTTTCTCTCTATTTGTTTATTTCTTAAGTGTTCACATCAACTGCCAGCCAATCATTGCTTTGTACCAACATGTTAATGATTGTTGCAGATGCTCAGCATGCAATATGGACTATCCATCCATCTTCTCCCGCTTCATCAGTCAGGGTCGCGGTTGGGCCGGTGCCTATCTCTGGCAGACTATGGGCATAAGGTGGGGTACACCCAGGACAGGACGCCAGTCTGTCGCAGGGCAACACATAGACACATAAGGATGTACAACCATGCACACACACAGTCACACCTAGGGATGATTGAGACAGGCCAATTAACCTAACAGTCATGTTTTTGGACTGTGGGAGGAAGCAGGAGTACCCGGAGAGAACCCACACATCCACGGGGAGAACATGCAAACTCCATGCAGAAATACCGCAGGCCAGGACCGAACCCAGAACCTTCTTGCTGCGAGGCAACATCGCTAACCACTGCCCCACCGTGCAGCCCAATATGGACTAAGTATTTTAAAAAATAAGGAGATAGGTTTAAGACCTGTTTGATATTCATTTTGAAAAAAATATGAATGTTTTTAGTATATAACTTATTACACAGTTGAAGTAGAAGGTACTATACTGTTAGGTCAGGGAGACAAGAAAGATCTTTTTCCAGTGAATAAAAAAACATTTATTTGGAGGAAATATTTCATTGAATCTTTTAACACTTGAAGATAATAACAACATAGGAAAGATTTTTTGGACATGTCCAAAATTATTCTTTCATTTTGATATCCTTTAATATCAGCCCGCTTTTCTTGTAGACATTTCAAAAATTTCTAAAACTAACATGCATTTCTTAGTTTCATTGTAAAAAGGCACAATGTCTGTTGATAAAAAAAAAAGATATTTTATTAGACGCATTGCAATGTTGATAATGCCCTCAAGCTCTTCTGCTCGTTCTTATAGCTCATGCTTGTACTTAATAAGGTTTTTTTTTTTTTCTTTCATCTCACCTGGAATTGCAATTGATGTCTGAGTTGAGCTGGATGCTGGTCCCTTCTCAATATCCACAAAATCCATCTTGAATTTAACGCTTCGATTGTTTGCTAAGTAGAACCTATTTAACATGGACAAGGTTGATGTCACATCCGCTGAACAGCACGGGAACTTCCAACCCGAAATACATTCAGGAAAATAGGCTACAGGCTTATAGATGCATCGATGCTAAACTGCTAAGGTGTCAGTTTCATCATCAAGCGGTGTTTTAGTTATAAAGGGTCAAATAAAAAGGCTGTTTTAAAGATATTTTTGAGTAAAAACATATATAATGTCTCTTTAACTAAACTTCTTTTTAAGTAGTAGAGTTAAAAATTACATGACTACATTGCAGTAGTACATCAGGTCAATAGTGTATATTGATGATGAATAAACTTTGCCGTAAGGTAAGCAAAACAAAGATCTGAATGCAAAAGGTTATTTCTGCAGTCATAGTTAGTTTTCCATTGCATTCTAAAACACCCTTCATGAATACTTAACTATACCCTAATTAGCATGACAAAATATGATGTTTCATAAATTTACATCCACACAGTGTTCCAGGGGCATTTAATAGAAAATATTTAGTTTTCAGGTTATATATTGGCTTTGCAAATTCTTTTGATTTGATATGAGATGGCATATTTTTCAGATATCCTTGAAATGATATAGATAATATGAGGTTGGTACTGTTCCATCAGCTTTAATCAGACTTTAGCATTACAACGTTAGCATACATTTTATTCAGTAGAATCAACTGTTTTACACCCAAAACCTGCTGTACAGCTGTTAGCCTCATTACCCTGATAATCGGCAGTTTGTTACTGACAGGACATTAAGCTTAAGAGATGACTGTTTTTCAGTTCTTAGGATCCATTAACGTCCTAAAATACTAATGAATTTGCTAAAATCAGACACAATCAGCATCCACTCAGCAGTGTGTTTACAATAGTTTCCCAGAAACTAAGCCCCCACAGTTTTTTTTTCCATTTCTGAAAATCCATTAAAGCTGTTGACAGAGGTTCGGACTGGCTGCACCTGGCTATTTTCAGTAAGGCAAAAACAGGAACAACACAATTATTGTAACACTTTGGGATATTGTTACATTCATTTTACTTATCCCTGCACTTTAGGGCTGTTACCAAAAAACACTGAAACGTGCTGGGCTATTTAAGAAACATATAATATCTGGTATAATTACATTACAATCTCATATCTTTAATACCTCAAAACAGAACTTTCATCATCCCTATTCATGTTGTGAGGTTATTTGTTTAAGCAGTCATTTTCATATTTCTTATATGGGCTTACCCCCTGTCAGACTCACAGCCTGCATTCTGAAGCATTCATCCGCGTTGCGTGATGCAGTCATTCACCAACGTGACCCTGGGCCCTTACAGCTGGAAAGCCAAGCAGTCTGCAGTCTGACTCTGTTCAGGCCCACTCAGTGGACTGTCAAAGCCTATCATCTTCATACACTCCAGCGATCAATACCTCACAGCCTCCTGACAGAGTAAGTTAGTGCAACACGCTCCTCTCTCTCAAGCCTTAACAGGGAAATCTACACAAAAGAACTGGGAATAAGTAAAAAAAAAAGAAGAAAGAAAATAAGCAGATTTCTGTTACCTAGATTTTCAATCTTTGTTTGGATAATGCTTGAGACTAAATGAGGAAAGCTGACTATGGGTAATGAATATATTTCTCAAATTCCAACAGTCTGGAACTCTGAATTTCCCAAATCCACACAAATGGAAAATGCCTTTTCTCCCTTCATTTCAAGATACAACAAGGGATATTTTGCAAAAGTAGCTAGTTCTTGCAGCAATGCTTGCTCAAAGACAGTGATTTATAACCTGGAACATAAAGTCCTGAAGCTGTCCAAGAAAGTTTAGAAATCTTGTGAAACATCACCAGAGTGTGTACAGTAATCTGATACACTTTACAATAGGCTCCCTTTAGAGGTTTATATTAGTTTGTAGATAATTTGTTAAATATTCCATAAACACTTGATAGATTATCATCAACCATTTATTTTGCATGAATAAAGGAAAGAAAGTAAAAAAAAATGACCAGTTACTTGCCAAATAGTTAGCCAAATATATATATTTGACTAAATTGTTTCAAGTTCCCCATATTTCATTAGTGTTGGTATATTGAATATTTCGGGCAAAAGTACAACCATTGTGAACTCAATAAACATTTGTAAACATAATTTTGCACCGTGTCATATTTTGTTTTATCACTGCATTATAAAACATCAACAACTATCAATGGGATCCTTGTAAAGTATTTTAAAGCGTACACCTTGTCATCCATTGGTTCCTTTGCATAACTCACTCTTCAAAGCATTAAATGCTGCACTGTACTGAGGTCTTTTGTGCACAGAATTCAACGATTCCTCTGCTAGAAAACGGCCTCCTTCTAAAAGAACATACACTATACCTCCAAACTGGAAAGAAAAACAAATTTTTGCAGCTTGAATTCTTAGTATTTGAGAATTATATTTTAATTAAATATATGTTCAGATATTTTAATCATGGATTAAGAGGAATTTAGAGGAGAATAAAGTCTGGTCAATAGTTCATAAACTTTATAACCTAAGTTCATTTTATTTGCATAAAATCAACTTATGAACCTTAGTGAAATTGACTCATAAAGATTATTGAGATCTTTACATCCTAGTTAAAAAGGAAGAAAATAATCTGCATATCAGTTAAGTAATTTTTAAAACAAACCTCCAAATGCAACTTTTCCATGTCTGGGAAAGTAAATCTAATTAGTAATAAGAGAACAGTGGCCTCATGACTGCCTTCACACTGGATGAGTTCTTCGGAATTTACCCGAAACAAGTTACAGGGGGCTGAACGCTGGTTTTGAAGCACTACAAAGGACCTCTATATCTTTATATATGGACATGTTCAACTTTTCTTCAGGAGGTATTTAATCAAACCAAAAATGTCAAAAAAAGAGATTTTTCTTGAAAGATTTATTAGCTGATGAAACGCCCCAGCATGGGATATGCTCCCTAAATAACATCAGACCAACCATTTTTCAAATGTGTAGCATCAATTTCTCTGCAGGGTCCATCAGGACAGAGTGAACTCTCTTCACTTTGTTTGCTCTTTCACCAAAGTTTGAGTTTAATGTTGAGTAAACCAATATTAGTGAAGTAGAACTTTGGCTGATCAATGACTTCAGCTTTCTGATTAGATAAAAGTTTGTAAATCTGTGAAATACACTTTTAAAAACATGATATTATTATCATTATTGCATCAAGAGGGACTGAGCTCTCTGTAAATCTTATAATAATAATTAAAGATTGGAATCTTACATATACCATTTGGATAACAACGAACAAACAGGCCTCTGACCTGCAGCACAGAATACACCCAGATACTTTATATATTGAGAAATTTCATGTGCAGTTATGATGCTTTTTGTTTATGTAGCCTGCTCTGCTCCCATAGCTACTACAGCAATAACAACATCTACTGTTTGCATTCAGTGGCTGCATGCCAGGCTTTTCTGAGACATACAGATGTGAACAGCAAGGCTGACAACTTACACAAATAGATGCACACACACTAACATGATTTCAAAATCAATAATCTTCTGTCCCTCTTGACAAACAAGAACCCCAGAGCCTTGCAGTTGAAATAACTGTTCTTCATTCTGCCAAGTGTTAGGCCACAATCTGTGTTGTGAAGGGCCTTCTTTCAGCTATTATTTTGGTTTAGATGTTGAAATCAAACAGTAAGTTTGAGAGTTTCCATATGTGCTCCAGACTTCAATTTGGGAGAGATTTCAACATTTTACAGGGAAATGTCACAGAACACTGCAACAGCAGAAGCAGCAGATTAAATGTGTTATCTTTAATTAATTAAAATCATTATGTTGTGATAAACGGACTGATTAAAAAGCCCTACAGGTACAGAAAAATGGATCAGAATGATAATCTGATTGTAATTTACCTTGCAGAAGCCTCCCATTTTAATTTTCTCCAAGTCACTTTAGAAAAATCCATCTTGTTGCGTGTACAGTAGGAGGTATGTGCAAATTTGGAAATATTTTATTTAATAGAGTTTACAAAGAGTTTACGAGTTGCAGAGTCATCACATGTCCACATAGCGGTCCTCCAAAAGTGCCCGAGCAGCCATGCGACTGGGTGACAGTACGCAGAATGCACTGTCTTAGATCTTTGCCCACTGGTCACCACCAACCCGCCCACCTTTCTAATCGATTTTCCCCGCACAGTGATGCACCAACTGAGAAGCCCACCCTAGTAATTGGCAGCTCCATAATCAGAAATGTGGCGTTAGAGACACCAGGGACCATAGTCAAATGCTTTCCGGGGGCCAGAATGGGTGACATAAAATCCTACCTGAAACTGCTGGCTAAGGATAAGGTCAAATACAAGGGGTTGCTGGTTCCCTGCATACTGCCTTAGATAACATAGCTCCTTTAAAAAAAAGAAAACTTAAAAAATATAAAGCTGGCTCCTTGGTTTAATACAGAGGAATTCCCTCTGATTTCCACCTCCATTTTAGATATGATTAATCTATCTCTGTAGCAGGGATATGTACCCCAGGCTTTTAAGGTAGCTGTAATTAAACCTTTACTTAAGAAACCATTTCTTAACCGAGATAACTTGGTCAATTATACACCTAATCTTACTTTCTTATCTAAAATTCTTAAGCAAGTAGTTGCTAAACAAGTGTGTGACCACTTACTCCATAATGAACTTTTTGAAGAGTTTCAGTCAGGTTTTAGAGCTCATCATAGCACTGAAACAGCTCTGGTGAAAGTCACTAATGATATTCTCATGGCTTCAGATAAAGGACTTGTATCTGTGCTTGTTATGTTAGATCTCAGTTCATCATAATATTATACATATATTTTATAGGAATTAATGTAACAGCACTACACTGGTTTAAATCTTATTTATCTGACAGATTTCAGTTTGTTCATGTCAATGATAAACCTTCCTCATGCTCCAGGGTTACATGTGGAGTACCACAAAGATCAGTGTTAGGTCCAATTCTCTTTACTATATATACGCTCCCAATCGGTAGAATTATTAGGGATTAATTTCCACTGCTATGCTAATGACACTCAGCTATAGCTGTCTATAAACCCTGACGAAACTAACCCATCACATAGATTAGAGACTTGTCTTGAAGACACAAAAACCTGGATGACTCTTAACTTTCTGCTTCTGAACACTGATAAAAAAGAAGTTAATGCCTTTGGACCACATTATCTGAAAAATAAACTGATTAGTTAGTCATTTCACTTGGATGGAATTAAATTAACCTTAGATAATAAAGTCAAAAAATCTTAGTGTTATTCTCAATCAGAATCTGACATTTAAATTCCATATCAAAGAGGTTTCTAGAATTTCCTTCTTTCATTTCCAGAATATTGCAAAAAATGAAATATCCCGTCTAGGGGTGATGCTGAGAAACTAGTCCATGTATTTGTTACTTCAAGGCTTGACTATTGTAATGCTTTTCTATCAGGAAGTCCAGAAACTGTAGTTATAAAGCACGTCTTATATCAGAGATCTGATTGTTCCTTATTTTTCTAACAGAGAACTTTCCTCTCAATTTGCAGGTTTACTAGTGGTTCCTAGAATTTCTAAAAGTAGAATAGGAGCCAGATCTTT
>JAUZNJ010033379.1:0-13193 GCA_034780135.1 Jordanella pulchra
CCTGCTTTTAAATTATGAGCCCTTGCGGACCCTGAGGTCCTCTGGTACCGGCCTCTTAGTTGTTCCCAAAGTCAGGATCAGAACATATGGGGAGACTTTGTTCCACCATTATGGTCCTGGTCTTTGGAGCAGCCTGCCTCAGAAGCTCAGGGCTGGAGAGACAGTTGATGTTTTTAAAAAGAGGCTCAAGACCCACATTTTTAGCTTAGCTTTTACCTGAATTTTATTTGTCTCTCCATACATCTATCTATTTATTTATCTATTTTATTTACTTATTTATACGTACCTGCTTGCTCCTATTTATATATCTATTGTTTTTAAGGATATTTGATTTTATTTGTTTCTATTACCTTTGTAGAGATTTTTACACTTTTAACTCCAGTGTTTCCTCATGGGGTCCGCCACGCTTGGGGCTCTGCCTGCTCAAACTGCAGGGTTGATTCCATGGTGATCATCCCTGTCTGGAGGGCCGGTGGTCCTGCAATATTGCCCTGTGGTCTAGCGCCCCCTGTGGTCGTGGTGGGGCTGGCCTCTGGTGTGGAAGGATCCCAAAGGTACTGTTTCCTCACAACAGTGCCAAGCCAGTTTTTTGTTTACTTTAATTGTTAGCTGAGTGAGGAGTTAGTTTTTCTTGGGGGGGGGGGGGGGCTGTTTTTGTGTTTTGTGTGTTCTTCTTCTTTTATCTATGTAATCAATTTGTGACTTGTTTTCAAACTGTTTTTTTTGTTGTTGTTTTTACCTTGTAAAGCACTTTGCGTTGCTGCATGCAGGAAAAGCACTTTATAAATAAAGTTTGATTTTCTAGCACATGTACATAATTTCTCAATGCTATACCAGGAAGCAGTACATGTAAAAACAAACTCTAAAAAAACGAAACTTGCAAATGTGTTATTCCGACCAGATCAAGTAACAGGAGATAACAGACCAATTAATCATCTCATGAACACTTCTGCCACTTCCTCCAGGAACGTTTCCCACAGGTGTGGAAGCAGACTTCTCAAAGTAGACTTTCATTTAATGGACACAGAGTTAGGTTTGCCCTGATCCATACAAGATCAGAGCAAGTGTGTACATGTGCGGCATTCAAATTAAGGATTGGTGCTTAAGCCATATCTTAGAATATGGTTCCAAAGAAGTATTCAAACACAAACTTGTGAAAAAAAGGTTTGTGTGATTTTGCTCACCTGACATATCACCAGAAATTAGCCTGGTGAGTGACTGCAATTCCAAAGGCTCCACTGAGTGAAAGGCTCCACTGCAAAATTAAGGTTGCTAGTTGTCGTTATTACCTCAACAAAGTGGACCTTAATTTTTTCTGAGCAAGTCGTGATGCAGCATTCTGGAGCTCAGACAGAAGCAGTGGGGAATAAACTCCAGCAGAGAAAGCACCATAACAGGGACAAGAGTGCCAGCTATGCCCCCTCTGAATCTAAGGAACCAGAGTTGGATATCAGAGCAGTGCATCTGGCAGAGACCACCAGAAAAGGGGAAAGGAAGCAGTGACTGGAGCTAATGCTTTAACAGTCCCTGTAGGGCTAAAATAAAGCATTTTTTAAGCCTCCTTTAAGTCACCTTTAAGTTTCTTAAGGGTTTTTTGTATTTTTTGAAGTATTTTTTCTATCTTCTATTTTGATTTAAAAAACCTTGTCACTGCTTTGGTCCTTCACCCTAAATCACAGCCACGTTCAGTCCCCTAACCCTAAACATCCCACATTGTTTAACTCCTGAGAATTCCACATGACAAACTTCAGAGGTGTAGCAGCACTCTCTTTTCACTGAACTTGCCAAAAACTTAGTACCTTAGAACTCGTATTCCTGGTCCACAGGGATAACATGTAATCATTTGCTACAGGCATGAAAATCACAACCAGTGTGAATGCATTCTTATACTCTTGCAAGCTTTAAAAAATCTGCAACTCTTGCTTTTCCAACTGATTTTTCTTTCATTTGAATGAAATGTTATCTTAAAAAAGCAAGAAAAGTGGTTTATGGTTAGATGAATGATTACACAATGATGTTAGATATTTTAAACCAGCATAAAAATATATTTCCACTTGGAGAAAACTGGGCTGCAGGGTTCCGTTACCAGAAAAAAACATGTTGCCACAACTTTGCCAAAAAAGCAACCCTCTTAGAAATAACATTGTGAACCTTAGAAGTAAATCAATCTATGCCTTAAAAAAACAAAAACAAAAAAAAAAACAATAAAACAATAAGCCCACTATTGGACACATGGAGTGGCTTCATCAATAATTTGGATGGTGGCTACATTGGCATGGACAACAACATGGGGAATCGTTTTTAGTCATAATACTGAAAGCAGAGCATGAAATTTACTTTGGTCTTCCAACATTACAATGATCCAAAATAACAGAAAACTCGAAAAGATCCTGGACAAGGCTTAGGACAAAACACTGTATACAGAAAGAACCAGGCTATGAAAACCATTGGTCAGTGACTTGGATAGTTTCTGCTATCACTTGGTTTAATAAAAAAAAGTATAATAAACTAAAACATAAACACAACTTTTTAGCTTTTGTGTCTAAACACAAAATTTTTTTATTAATCACTTCAGAAAACTACTAACTACGAGTGAGAGAAAACAGATTGCATAATTAATGCTTTAGGAAACATTGTCAGATTTCAGAAATTTTCCCAGGAGCTTAGTTATAAACTCATAATCACAGCCATAAATAAAATAACTAGGAGGCGACTGTCCCTAACAGCTAATTACCTTCACCAAGGAAGTTATGTTTGTGTTAAGTTTGTGTCTGTGTGTGTGTATTCTAGTTTTTAATATGTTGTAGGGCCCATTTTCAGGGAAAATGACATGTTGTGGAGACTGGCCTCTCCCTGTGGAGCCCAATGCCTGGACCCCACAAGGAGAATTGCTGTTATTGGGTCAAGCGTCACGTTTAGTACTAAAGTGTGAATTGAGTTTAGGTTGGAGTTAGGGTTAGGTATGATGGTTAGTGTAAAGGTCACTGTTAGGTTGTAGAAATGAACCCTAAGTCCAGAAGTATTATACTGAGGATAAAAACACAGGAAAGGTGAGCCATGCCTCGCTCAAAACCTCCATCTGCTGATGTAACAAAAAAGCAGAGTACAGAGTGAATGAAGAAGGTGAGAGCAGAAACATATCTCTGAAGGTTCTCAGTAATTCTGGTCATGGTCAAGCTGGGAGAGCTTAGTTTAGGCAACTCGATGTGAAATTTTCTAGAAGATAAACTTATTAAATGATTTTTTTGTACATTTTTACCAAAATGAGAGGTGAAATGCTTCTAGAAAACCTCACGTCCAGTTGCCTAAACTGAACTCTCCAAGCTGGAGAAAGGAAAAAATAGGTGACTCTGATGGGTCGTTAATTACCTTGTTAGAATGGCCTCTTTAAAGATTGAGTCAGGTGAAGGTAGGTGTGAGTTGAACCTTTTGGGTATGGTTCCTAAAAGTGCTTTGTATGTCAGTGACAGGCTATGTCTGAGACCACCTCCTCTGTTAAGGGATGGTTTTTCCAGGTTAACAAAGATGGCTTCTTTGACCCCCCCACTTAAACCATCTGCCTTCCTTGGCTAGAATATGGACATTGTCCTCAAACAAGTGTTCAGGTGTAGGTGAACAGCTGAGTCCTGTCCTGAGGAGTTAGCCCTGCTGTGTTGAGCCATGCGCCTGTGCAAAGGTTGCTTGGTCTCTCCAATGTACAGGTCTGTGCATTCTTCACTACACTGAACAGTGTGAACCACATTTTCAGTCTTGTTCCTGGGTGTCTTATCCTTGGGGTGAACCAGTTTATGTCTCAGGGTGTTGCAGGGTTTGAAGTGCCCGAGGATCCGGTGCTTGTTAAAGATCCTCCTTAGTTTTTCAGTGACTCCAGCAACATACGGAATGACGATGTTCCTTCTTCAGTTTTGTTCCCTCTCAGCAGGCCTCTTCTTGTTGGTTTTCGAAAAAGCCCATCTGGGGTATCCACAGTTCTTCAAGGCAGTCCTGATATGTTCTTTAGAATGGCCTGATATGTTATTTAGAAGGACTCTGTTAGTGGTGGGAATGGTTTCTGCTTGTGTCTAGAGGGTTTTGATGACCTCTAGTTTGCGTTCCAGTGGGTGGTGTGAGTCAAAAGGTGAGGGCAGAACAAACACCAGAGACTACAGTCACACGTTGTGCCTCATAAATGATTTTTTGCTAATTTTTACCAAAAGTGCATCTTATGCCAAGAAACAATTGATTAACAGTTGGTGATAATCCAGATCATGTGCGAGTTTTAGCTATAAGTGTAAGTCACACTATTGGGCAAAATTTGCTGTTTGGCAAAGCTCTGCGATTTTCTGCCTTGAATTTAATTTAAGTTCATACAAAGTAATTTGCTTGGTTTAAAAACATTTTAAACAATTGTAAATTGGCCATACAAACTGCATCATACCCTTACAAGTCTGTGTAGAAAAGCATAGACTGAAGAAATGGAATGGACTGAGGAGTACACATTACTAGTGTTGGGAATATTAATAATCATCAATAATTAGGTTAGCTTTTCATTGAAAAATAATCTAGCCTCATCACTTCTCACATCTATAGGTAATGCTGTTCTCTGACTTGCAATTTAACACAGAAGGGTTACAACAATTTGATCAGTCAAAATGACTTTTCATGAGCACTCTCTGCAACGGGTGGAGATTTTTAACTCAGGGATGAGCAGGGACCTGATATATACATATGTGACATAGTCTGGCTGAGGAGTAATGTAGGCAGGTAATCAGTACACCTTGAACACAGGACTATGGTGTAGAGCCACTGATTTGCTAATACTGTTCCTAAAAAAATCTCACTCTGAATTCAAATGCCTAATGTCCCTGTGATTGTATATGCACAAAAAGTTTTTATTAAAAAACATTCTTGTTTCTTCTGAGAAAATGTGGCCCCTGAGCATGATCCTGCCATCACCATCCTTGTACATAGAATATCCTTTTCATTATGTTCTGTGGTGTTTTGTGACAAACACAGCATTTGGGATTGTTAATCAAAGGCTTCTGTTAACCTCTATCTGACCATAAAAAATATTTGAGAACGTTTAAGACCTTAACTCTGTTTTGTAATTTAAAGACCAGATTTGGATAAAACATAAGCAAGCCCTTTGGTGTTTCAGGCTACAAATGTGTCTCTGACAGATTTCACTTTTGTTTATTCAGATTTTTGAGAAATGTCCAGTGTCATGGTGATGGCAGTAGATTTTTTTTTATAAACCTGATTGATACTGGCGTGCAGGTGGCGCAGTGGTTAGCGCACACGATCCATGTATGGAGGCTTTAGTCCTCGACGCCGGCGATCCAGGTTCGAATCCGGCTTGTGGTCCTTTCCCGCATGTCTCACCCCCTCTCTCATACCCCCTTTCCTGTCAGTCTACTGTCAGAAAAATGAGCCACTAGTGCCATAAAAAGCTCAAAAAAAAAAAAAAAACCTGATTGATACTGACCAAGGTTACTGATCTGAAATCATGTTGCAAGTTTTTTGGTTTAGGATGCAAATTAGCAAAGAACAAGAACAACCTAAGAAGACATCTGTAATTAATTTCAGGTTAATTAGATACACTGCAACCTTTTGTATGTGTGAACTCAAAAATATTGACTTGGAAGGTTCGGCTTAGGCAACTGGACGTGAAGTTTTCTAGAAGACATTTCTCCTCTCGTCCAAGAGGCTTTCATCAGTTCTAACTGATGCAGGAGAAACCAGGGATAAATATACTGTTGATGTGACAAAGAATAGGGGAGGAGGAAGCCATCTGTGTTAACCTGGAAAAACCATCCCTTAAAAGCGGAGGTGGTCTCAGATATAACTTGTCACCCACATACAAAGCACTTTTAGGAATCCTACCAAAAAGATTTACCTCTACCGTCCTACCTTCACCTGACTCAACCTTTAAAGAGGGATGTGACCGAAACCACTCTAACAATGAAGCTAACGACCCATCAGGATCTCCCTAACGACCGTCCAGGTGAACTGGCCATTATGTTGGAGGGATCAGAGTCACCTTTTGTTTCTTTTTCCCACTCCCCTATATATTTACTTCTGTTTTCTCCTGCATCAGTTAGAACTGATGAAGTCTCTTAGATAAGAGGTGAAACGTCTTGTAGAAAACAACACGTCCAGTTGCCTAAATTGAACCTTCCAAGCTTGACTGTGACCTGGATGACTGAGAACCTTCACAGATCAAAATGACTGACTTCTAAAACTGATTCAAAATCTGTAAATCATTAAAACTGTAATAGCCTAAGGGATGAATGTAGAATTTTATTACTTTATATTATGCATGCAAGTCTTTTGAAATGGACTGAATGCATGTCATATTAAATGACATAGAGAAAGGTTTGATCAGTTTATACAAATATTTTTCTTTTCCTAATCCAAAAGCCAGAATTTTTGTCAGGGGGATCTGTAAATATTTTACAGCAATTGTATTATAATTTATCTCCAAGAAATGTTAGCTCTCCCCACAGACAAAGAGTTAAACTTGCTGCCATTCTGAGCATTGCCTGGTTTATTTATAAATTAATCCTGCTACTCCCCTGCTATTGGCCACAGAAGTGGCTACTGTATACTTCCTGTTGACAGGAGAAAGTAGGTTACAGTCTGAACAATTAGGTATTTAATTGCACCTTATCCTGTCTGCCTGTTTTTTAACCTCAGCCATAGTTTAACAAATAGACAGATAAGGCAGTAAATATTTTACAAATGAAATGTTTCCCTTATTTCATGTTGTGCAAAAAGATTCACAAACTTTGAACAGTTGTCACATTTTATGATTTTACAGCCCAAAAATCATTTATATACTTATTGGAATTAGAAAATTAAGAGAAACTAAAAACCATTAGTGATGATCAATGCAGACTGATCAGAAATCCAAGGTAACATGAGGATAGGTATTCAGATTAAAGGAAAAGCTTGACCATCTGCCACGTATAAAAGAAAGTGTACTGCAGTTGTAAATGTATCCCTTCTCCAACTCAGGCCATTTTACTTTCTGATTTACATCTCTTCCTTTCACTTCACTATTTTGTATAGAACTATTAATTTAATGGGTCTCTTTCATGTTTTATGATTTTATGAATGTCTATCCCAGCAACTTACTCAGGTTGCATACAAATGTTTTCCAGTTAAAATCATGGTATCCTATATGGTTATTCTTTCTTTGTTTTAAACTTTGTTTTTGGTTTATCTGTTTAAAATCTTCAACATTTTTGGTGTTTACCATAACAAGACCATGTGACTGGAGGTACGATATTGCAAATGCAGGTATGTCTCCCAGCAGAGGTGGATAGAAAGATGAAAAGTCTAAGATCAAAGGCCAAAAAGTGTAAAAAAAAATATTCTATTCCAAGAGAAGAACTAGCTCTTTGCTGAAGTCTGAGCTAAAGCTACCTTAGCTGCCAATATGATGGATGGATGAGTAAGTATTGACAGCAGATAGCAATGCATCAACAAACAGTTATGTCTGCTGATCATGCCAGGTGCAAAAATTATTTTTAGACTCAGAATTTTGAAATAAATAGTATCAGGATGAATTTTTGCTGTGTATTGCTTTTTTTTTAACATGCATATAAGGGTTTGGTGGGATTGTTTTTGTAGGCATGGTACACAACTTGACCTCTTTAAAGTATATTGTATGTATAAATTTCTTAGAACAGGTAAAACTAATCAACAAAATCCCATCTGATAGTTTACGTTGAATTTTAATTATTTTCAATGGGATTCAATGGCAGTTTCTATCAGAATGTTAACTATTGACTGAGGAAGTAGAAGCAGCAGCTTTTGTACCTTGTAAGGAATTATTATGTGACTAACCTGCATCATGTGAACAAATCTGCCCCAACTTGCATGTAGCTCCCAAAGGAGAGTTTCCTCAGGACAGATGATGTCGCTGCTAGTCTCTTCTTTGAGTCAGACCCAAAGCTGATGCCAGATTATTTCGAGCCTTATGGTGAGTCTAGTCCAGTGTATCCTTTGTCTGCTTGCCTGTTTTGACTTGTTTGCCTATGTGACGCTGATTCTGCCTGAGCCCCTGTCAGACCTGTATTTGTGCATTTTGCCCTCGACCTGTTTTTCTGCCCCTCTGATTATGTCTCTGGATTCTGCCTTGGAGTCATCTCAGTCATCGGATCTTCTGGTTCTGACCCCTGTACTAGACTCCCACAGTGTCAATATCCCCTCAGAAGTTCCGGTTGCTGTGTCTGACTCTGTCTGCTGTTCCCATTCCAGATTCTCATGTTAATAAACTGTTTAAGTTTTTTCTGTTTGTCTGGCTCAAGTGCTGGGTTCGTATGGGATTTTTTTCCTAATCACTGAGAGATGTCGGCTGGTGTATCGGCTTTCCATGCTCTTTTGCCCCCCCTCCCCACTTTTTCCCAGTGCCATTCAAGATTATTACACATAACTTAATTTCTGGACATCTATGGTTTGATCTAGAAATATACTTACTGAGAAAAATGGTGGTGAATGGTGAATTTCACTCGCTGTATAATAGAACAAGAGAGCGAGTTTTGGGCTGAGACAATGCTGCTTGTTATGCCAAGATTGTTGTGAAATTTTTATTTATCAAAGAGGGAGAGACCACCACTCAGTAAAAAGATAAAGGCCAGTCTTTTGTCTATGCAAATTTTTCAAAGGCCTAAAGCGTTTGCCTGTCTTTCTCTTAGAGAGGTAAAAGGCCTCAAAAAAGGATGTGTACACAATTTTATACATCACAGAGGAGAAGTGTATACTTTCTATAGACAGTAAGTGTAGTATATAAGTGGATCTATTTACTTTAGTGGAACCACTCCCCTAGTTACCAAAAAGGTTATCCGCCTGCGCATTGATATGTAACATAGAGACAATAAAAATAAAGCAACGTTTGTTTCCTCCGAGTTGAATCTTTTATTTAAAATAAATGTACTATGTTGGAGTAAAGACACAACAGTAAGTTATTACTGGTCTAAACCAGTCAGTTTTCTGTATTACTCCTTAGCTGGCCTTGGTGCAGAAATGGATTGTAATTTTTTTTTAAAATCCAACTCCCTAAACATAATCAGTGGGGAAAGACGTAAAAAGATGTTAAAGAACAGTATGCCCCTCCTCTTAAGACAAAATATGGATAATGTAAAATATCTTAATTACACATGGTACAAAAATAATAATAGATAAAAAAATTCCACCACAACACTCAGAATAGTAACATGGTAACTTGTGAATTTAACTCTAGAGGGTACATTTTCAATACAGCACTTCCCAAAATGCTTGTGCATTTTGACAGCAAGATTGAGGTGTCTTGCAGAAAAACTCAAATTATTTTTACTTTGTTTGCTTCAAGGTCAATGAAATGGCACCAGTCATTAAGGAAGGATAGAAAAGACTGATGGTGAGAAGAATCTAAGGTTGAATCTGAATATTCCTGTTTGAATATTTCCACTAGACTGATTTCCTTACATCTTGTAAAGTTGTATAGTACATTTTAAGTAAATTTCGCTTTTCGAATTACATGACATCTTGGTATATTTGTGGGAAAGGTGTATGAAAAGAACTGGTATCCTCTTTTATAAGAGATTAATTTTGATTGTTTTTAAAAATGACAATGAAAAATATTTAGCTTTTTCAGAATATTCATATATTCTAATATTGGTATATTAATGTGCAGATTTATTATAGAATTAAATGAAAAATTATAATTTTTTTCTTTTCAGTTACTGATTTGTATGTCAAAGTAAAAAAAATACTACAAAATCTACAAACAACTGTAAAATAAAATCTCTGGCCCCATGTTTCTTTTCAATAAAAGTCATAAAACTTCCATCGATGGAGTCTCTTAGCATTTGTATAAGAAATTACAGCCTGTCCAAGAGAGAAGTGGACTGTGACTCCTCACTCAAGTCATTTGTTTAATAGAGGCCCACATGTTCTCAGTAGTGGCTAAAGTTGGTAAGGAAGTGGATCCTGTCATAAGTCTAAACTTCAATCTTGACTAAACTAACCTCTGTAGCCTCAACACTTTACCCATTAAGCAGACAGAGTGTTTTTTTCAATAACAAGCCTGGACCAACCTGGAAATGAATGCTCTCCTCCAAGGAAATATGACAGCCTACAGATCAGGAAACAAAGTAAGCATGAAACTGTAGAAAAAGATTATTTTAAAATATTAGTACCAGTAATTATATCTACAGCAAGAAGATAGAAGACCAGATGCAACAGAATAATATCAAATATGGGGATTTGAAGAGTTTGGAAAACAAAATTGAGGAAATTGTGACATTCCCAAAATATAGGGCATTCATTTTTTTTGAGCTTTTTACAGCACTAGTGGCTCATTTTTCTGACAGTAGGCTGACAGGAAAGGGGGTATGAGAGAGGGGGAGAGACATGCGGGAAAGGACCACAAGCCGGACTTGAACCCGGGTCGCCTGCGTCGAGGACTAAGGCCTCCGTACATGGGTCGTGCGCGCTAACCACTGCGCCACCTGCACACCCAATATAGGGCATTCATGGTGGGAAAATAATGTGAAGAGTTATTATGACTGGTCCAATCAGACACTTGTGTCTCTCCCAGCCCTGTTTTGCCTGCTTTAACCCCCATTAATTTGAAAGATTTCCTGCCTACTTTTTTTCCTCTAAACATCCCACCTCTCACCCGTTTTCCCATCCTTTATCACCATCCTTTCAACAAAACGAGTAAGGAATAGGCTGTGAAAAATCACAGTGAGGAAAGAAACAGGTCCAGATGGCATCTCCAGACTTCAGAGCTACTGCATAAATCATATGTTTTGCATCAAGGGATACATGTTCAATGTGAGCCTGTGGCTGGGATAGTATAACTGCTATGGTTTTGGTTGCAATGCCAAACACGAACAATCTGATGAACTTTCAGTACGCCGCTAAAGTTTGTAGCACAAACCTCACATTTGAAGAAGACGTTCGAGAGGTTGGCCCTCAGCCATCCTCACCTCCTGGGGCCTTCATTGGATCCCCTACGGTTCACCTACCAGTTTGTCAGGATCCCACACTAATTGTAACAGACAAGGTTATTCTTTTTTAGCCAAAATAGTCTGTCAACACACAAAAGTCTTTATTTAGAAATAAGGTGGACTGGAAACAAAAAGAGACAGAGGCTGTGAAATTGAAAATTGAAAGCATCTTGTTTAACTGTGGATTGACCATTATGGGGTTTGATTCCAGAGAAAACAGTAACAGTTAAGAAGATTGGTGTGTTGCTGATTCAGTTCCTGTCTTTTAGGATGGTTAGGTTCCGAAAATATACCCCCAACACAACAGGCTAAGAAAAGTCAGAAAGTGGGTGAGGGTCATAGCTTTTGAAGCATACACTGTAAAGGACACCAGACTGGGGTAGGCAGATATCAGGGGCAGAAATATGGGTGTGAGTGCCATGGCCTAACCTAACTTGAAAAGGTTGAATTTCTTCTGCATAGAGGTTCAGATAATATAGCATCTGAGAAGAGGCTTGACTGGGCTTATGTCCCAGAGAGTTCAAGTGGAGATAATTAGACTCACATAGGTAAGCAAGGGTAACTGACTGGTGAGTACATTGATGAAAAGGAAAACCACTAAAAAGGAAAAGTCATGGAATGACAATTAACAAAGAATCATGTCAAGAATCATGACACTAATAAATCACTTAAATAAAAGCACACCAAGCTAATAAAGAAGACTGGCTCTGTTGTAGGAACTCTTCTAAAACCTCTGGAAAGGATTTCACAAAGAAGAATTTCCTCATATAGTAAAAAAATGATGGACAACAGTCAGCATCCTCTTCATCAGATTGTTTAATAACAACAGAGTGTCTTCAGTAAGAGGCTTCTCTTGATCCGATCCAAGACAGCGCTACAGAAGATCCTTTCTGCCCACAGCTATCAACACCTATAACTGGTTAAAGAAAAGATGGAAGTTACTGCAACATTTATTTTTTCTTGGGGATTAATAAAGTATTTTTGAATCGAATTGATCATAATGAACAAGTCACAGCTGGAGAAGTCAGCTACACTGCTCTGAAACAAAACAAGTATAACTGTAATATAACAACCTCTCTTTTTAAAGTTTTCTTTAAATATTACATAAACCCCCCTCATATATACATACTACCAATATATATATTAATAAATAATGTCTTCACTCTTTAAGCAATTTCAAACAAAGTCAGATTGGGTTTGCACTCAATTCTCATGGCCAGAATGAATAAAGCTGATTCTTATCTTCCTCCTGCATTGACCTTTGACCCACCTGGAGAAGCCTGTGAGGGTCAATCCTTTGTTATTTCTTCAATGCCCTAATACCATCAAGCTGGGTCTACTGAATGACAAGCAAAGCAGTCAGAAGTGTACCATCGACTGTCCTGATGGATACTGGGATATCAAATTCAGAAGTTCTCAGATGACATTGCCTTAATCTTATTACTTATTCAGCATGAGTTAAGAGATGTGTTCTTGTTTTCTGTATCCCAAGATCTGGTTGTTTAGCCTTTGAATATTCATACCTCAAACGGTCGCTCAGCTGCCCAATTTTTGGTAAGTTCCTTCTGCTGACAACCTGGCAAGACATAAATACAACACAAGGGCAAATGAAGCATTTTTGAAATGGAGGAGGATGAGAAATACAAAATACTTTATATGAATTGGAAAACATGCCACATTTTTTTCTCATCGCCTTGGACAATAGATCTTTAAAACTAGCTATTAGATTACGGCTACCTTATTTCACTGTACACCGGTAATAATTGACACATTTTTCACTAGAAGAAAACAAAAAGGGAAAATCACCAAACAATGTTAATCCTCATCCTGATCAATCACACAACAATTTTAAACCCTGCAAGAAAAAAGTTCTGTCTGAAATATGTATCATAAATAAGCAGTGAGAACTGCAAAGCCAGGGCAGTGGTTTAGTTTGTTCAAGCAGGATGTGGGGGACCAGACTCAAACAAGGACAAAAAATGTTCAAAGTAGAAAAGGGCTTCAATTTAATTCTTCAACAAATCATCAACAAAGCATAAAATTTAAAGCAAGAACAAATCAAAAGATAACAAATTTGGATCCAAATTAACTGAGGTCAACTGAACTCTAACTAAACACAAACAAAACTGACCTCCCAAACAAAGAACAAAGGCTGCTTAAATAGGGGTGGAGTAACCCAAATCTACCACAGGAGGGATGTCTGACCAAACAAAA
>JAUZNJ010033380.1:0-13192 GCA_034780135.1 Jordanella pulchra
ATGGATGGATGGATGGATGGATGGATGGATGGATGGATGATGGATGGATGGATGGATGGATGGATGGATGGATGGATTAATTGACATTTATTTTTTTTAATCAGGCTTTGCAGAACAATAATAATATTTTCCATGTGTAAAAAACTCATCGATAAGTTGTATAATTTTTTTCTTCTTGTCATGAAGAAGGAAATGTTCTTTGGGGATCTTGTAGATTTTTACTTCAGAAAATCGAGTTGCCTAAAGTGTTAAACTCCTCTTCCTAAAAGCTTGTCTGCATGTTTCAAAGCAAACAGACCAACTATGAGTTGTAAATGAGTGGCTGCCTCCTCTCATTCTCAGCTCATTTGCATATAAACGGAAAGAAACTACAGCTGACAACACAGACTGAGAGTCTTATAAAACCTGAACGGAGGAACCTGTTAAAAGAGGCTCTATCTCCCCCTGCAGTTCTTCACATGTTGATGTTAAGTTATTTAAGCCAACATTCATTGGCACACTTGGCATGTGGCTCTGCCTGCAGCTGAGCAACCAGAAAGCGTGTCGGTAAAGAGAGAGGCTGTCTAGAAGGGAAACAGCCTCATGCACTCATGTTTGTCTGCACTATGAAGGTGATTATGACATCAGTTCATTATTTTTGGTTCAATCCTGGTCAATAAAACAGAACTTTATGGTCTTGTTAGCAGGAATATGGCATTTAATATTACACTTCCAAAGCTGAGCTAAAGTCATTAAAATGTCTCAAAATAAACATATTTGCTCTTAATTTAATCAAGTGAATAAGATGTTTTGCCAATGGAAGGAGAATGTTTGTCTTTAAAATAAGATAATTACATATTATCCACTTGAACTCATATAATGGATGTTCTTTGTTTATTTTAAACATAAATGATCTTATTCTATTCGTAATATATAAATTAATTAGCCCAATAAAAGGCCAAAAACACTTATTTTTAGAAAAAAAACGTCACAAATGTTTCAGTTTTTGCAGTGTAGGGGCACCGGATTTTATAATTTGACTATTTTTCTCTAATTCTCATTTTTTAATTTGTTCAGATCCCTTTATTTTGCACATGTTGTTTGTCTGAGGTTACAAGATGACAACATGTGAAAAGTGCTGCACTGCACTGCAAAAACAGGTGTCTAAAAACAAGATAAAAACACCACATCTGAATGAATATAGATTTGTCGATGCAGCACAATTATTTCACTTGAATTAATATTTTAGAGTTAATCGGGACACAGGGAAAAAAAACCTCTTAAAACAGGATGAATTAACTCACATTTTTAAATGTAAGTTTGTTTGTTATTGTCAAGAACAATTTTTGTTGTTTGAGCTTTGTTATCTGATCACCACAGACACGTGAGCACTTTGACTTGTGTAACTTGTGATGGTTACTTAAAGGCCCCTGTAGGAGGCGGAGCTTCCCCCGATGATTCGAACTGTGCCAAGTGACTTACAAACGAACTGAATGAGTCCTGTGAGCAAGAGGGAAGCTGCTGGATGCCTTTGTTTAGTCAAATGAATGAGAAGTTGAGCAGGTTATGTGAGAACCCTACGGGGACTTATGAAAGCTGGAAAATGCTGGAAACGTTTCAACAGTTTATGGCTTATATTTGTTTCAGTCTAAAAACATTCATGTAAAAACTGTTTTTGGTTATGAGGACAGAAATCCAGGGAATTATCCAAGTAGTGAAAACAGCTGCTTACACCTGCTAAAGAGATGACAGGTTAAATAAGAGGCAGAACCAGAGACTGAAAACTGCAACACAAAATAGAGTTTTCTGTTTAGGATGATGTCATATAGAAAGGGTTGTTTTTTTATGGTTTGCAGCAGGTGGCACTTTTTCTTATATTCCATGCTGCCACACATTCATTTAAACATTAGACTTTAGGCAGCATGGAGCCCTGCAGCTCTGATCCAGGAACGCTGCAGCTCTCAGATTTCCACCAGGCGACTGATCACTACAGACGGGAACAGAAAGTAAAGGGTGGCCTAAATCTTTTCCTGCTATCTGATGGCTGTTTTTGTGCCACTACCTCCACCCACACGGCGTTCAATAGTGGCAGAAGAACTTAATATGACTGGAATCTCTGGGGAACAACTGAACAAGTTTGTCTGGTGTGATCTCAGGAGTTAAACCGTGGTTATCTGATGCTTCTGCCTTTTTATTTCATAATCCATACAAACAGAAAAGCTTTTCCCTCCTCTTTGCTGACCCCACCCTGACTAATGCACGCCTGCCACAAACTCTTGGTTTCATCTCAAAAAGAGTTACTTAATTTATTCTTATGAAACTTTTTCAGGAGGGGAGGAGAGCTGAATGGAGAGCATCATCCCTCTGCTCCTCCCACGCGGTGCAGACGCCTCCCTCTGCTTTAAACTCTCCCCCATCACTCTGAGGTTAGAGCAGCCTCAGACAGTTCCACGCTGCACAGCCACAGGTCGCTCTCAGAGCTCAGCACAGGTGCGACTGCGTCTCCCCCGCCTGTTAATCGTCGGCCTGCTGCAGCCTTTTTATCAGCTCTGATCACCTCGGGTTCATTTGTTTCAGACTAGATTGGTTCCAAACAAAAGCTCATTTAACGTCTTGCATCTACAGACGAGCAGAACAATGAATTTTGATGAAATCCTGAGTAAAATTGGAGGCTTTGGGAAGTTCCAGAAGCTCCTGTATGTGTGGATCTGTCTACCTCAGATCTTCTTGGCGTTTCACATGCTGGTGTCTGTGTTCACTGGGGCTGTTCCTCCTCATCTGTGTCGCTCCGCCTGGTCCTCAGCCGGCACCCCTCCAAATTTGAACTTCAGCGTTCAGAGCGGCCCTCCTGAGCTGTCCTGCACCTCGGCCCTGAACCTCAGCGGCTCTGCAGCTCCTGGAGACGGGCAGCCGAGCATGAGCTGCCAGGGCGGCTGGGAGTACAGCACAGACACATTCCAGAGCACCATAGTAACTGAGGTGAGTCAAAACAGTTTTCCTTTAAGGTTCTGAAGATCCACAGCTTCCCTTAATGAAGCCGGTGTAGCTGTGGAATGTGGAAGGGCCTGAGAAGTCTCATTACAGTGGGCTCTGTGATATCTGAGACTGGGTGAGGCGATGAGATGGACACATGCAGCGCAGCGTCCTTGGTGAGGAAGGTTCCTGACACATGAAGGTGAGGGTTGGGCAGTTACAGGACATGAGCCGCCCACGTGTGTCCCTGCTACCAGCTCATCACATTCATTGAGCTGTATGTAAGAGATCTACAGCTGATGTAGGTGAACTCAATCCATAACAGGGAATCAGGATCTTTGCATCATCTGTAGCTTCTGTTCCTAACCCATCAGAGGCCTGGAAAACTGAACAGCTAGGGGCTGTTTGCCTGGTTGCTGCAGGCAGGAGGTTTTCCCCTGCTGCAGGTGAAGCTTCCAGCTGTTTCACCCACAGCTGTCCTTCTTTCTTCCAGTGGGACCTGGTCTGTTCCAACGCCAGCCTCAACAACCTGTGCTCGTCCATCTACATGTCCGGACTTCTCGTTGGAGCTGTTGTGTTTGGTCACCTGGCTGATAAGTAAGTTAAGAACCGTTTGTCTGTTTATTGACCAGCTCTGATTAGTCAGGTCATCTCTGGTGTTTTTCTTGTGTTTGTCAGATACGGCCGCCGGATTATCATCCTCATCAGCCTGGCTATCCAAGCAACCTTCGGTGTAGCTGCCGCCTTTGCTCCCAACTTCTACGTCTACACAGCTCTTCGCTTCATGGTTGGAACGTCTATCTCTGGAGTTATCATGAACGCCTTTGTTTTAGGTAAGTAGCCTGCAAGAACTCCTTCCATACTGGCCTCCACCCACCCATTCATGCACTGTGCATGTTTTAGGATTGTGGGAGGAGCCATACGTGCAAAGAACTTGAGATTTTATGACAGTGAAGCCCTGATTGGGATTCAGAACAGCGCTGATAAATAAACCCAAATAAACTGTTATTTTCTTGACTTTGGAGCGAGAACCTTCAGACCTGAACAGTCAAACAATAAGTTACTATAAGTGATGCCTTTGGCTGACATTATTTTTGTGCTACCGAGGGGCACGTTTGAGGGCAGGAATGGAAGTAGTTTTAGCAAAGTTTCATTTTTTATCAGCTTTTCAAAGTCAAGGTTCACTTTAATGAAAACAAAGTGCTGTGAAGTTAAGCCATGATAAGGTTTTCCAGGGCTAAGACAAATGTTATCCTTGATAATTGCACATACATCGTTATACAGTCAGCTTCCAGACAGCTGAATATATAAGCAGAGATAACCCACCGGGACAAATTGTTCTCTTTGTATCTAAATCAGCTTAAGATTAAATGCTGACGTGCAGAGAAAGGTTATTTATGCTGAAACATTTCCATTTAAACAACTTTTCATTACATGATTTGGATCAAAAACAGGTTTTTAATTAAACGTTGCTTTTTCATGTTTCATTTTTTCAAAATATATGTTTTTTGTTTATTATTTTATAGAGATTACATAATTTTTTACTCTAATTTTTCGTTTTATTAGTTGCATTCTTTCAATTTGCATTTTCCAGATCACATTCTCTTCACTTCTGGGGGCGGGCTGTCCTCTGGAGGGAGGATATGTTTATTGGTCAACAGCGACATTTGAATTGGGAATAAATAAGAGAGAAAATGATCTGTGAAACACAATTTGAAAAGAATCCAGTTTATAAAACACAATCTGAAAAGAGAAATTTGAAAAATTAAGATTTGAAAATAATAATTCTGTAAAAATGTGAAGAAACATTTCAGAAAGATTAAAGAAAGTGTGTCAAATGTTTTTAATTTTTTATGTTTTTGAAAATGTTGTTGCTGGATTGCATTTTCCACCAAATTTCCATTTATAAAATGTAATCTTTTGCTTGCAACCATAATTGAACAAATGTCACTCCATAGTGCTCAGCTTTGTGCTCGTGACTTCTTACCCTCAGGTACCGAATGGACCGGCCCCAAGCAGCGCATGCTGGCCGGTATAATTACAGACTACTTCTTCGGCTTTGGATACATCATACTGGCCGGAGTGGCGTACCTCATAAGAGACTGGCGTAAGCTGCAGCTGGCTATATCTGCACCTGGCTTCATCTTCATCATCTACATTTGGTGAGTGGGCAGCAGTCTTCACCAGGATAGAGAAAGGAAAACTGAATCTAGGAGGTTTTTTAACGGGTAATAGTAAGAATCCACTCATAAAAATGTTTGTCTGCCTTTTTCCTGCTCATGAATTATGGGGATTTATTCTCTGTCCACAAGGCATTCCTCAGGAAATGTGCTGACCTTCTATGAGGTTGCCTTGCAATGGCTCTTGACATGCAAGTTATTCACGATTCTCATTAACATTTGACACCAGCAAAATAAAAGAAAGGAGAAAAACAGGGTAATGGCTAAATTCCTTTGAAGGTGTGAAGGGATGCAACAACAGAACATGCCCTGAAGGACTTTTGAAGGTCCTGTATCCTGCTGTCTGAACTCTTAGAAAACGCCTTTAGCACCAAGTGGGTGTTACATTTTTGTGAAATATCAATTTTTTCTTCCAACCCCAAAGAAAAACACCTGACTTCAAAGCGAAGCTGCCTCTTCAGGTCTTTTTCGCTCAAGGCCAAAAACAGGTTTTCATGACTCAGAGTTCAGCTTAAAAAGTGAAAGTTGCTGCATCACACAGATTAGCAGCTAAAAAGCCCCCGTCTTCAAGCTCTGCCTCATAACAACCCCCCTGAGGGAGGAAGGGTGGAATTGGTTTAACGTTGCTGGCACAGTGCAGTTATGGCTACTGCTTCCTGGAGGAGGTGCTGCTTTTTGTAAATATTCTCCAACTTCTCATTTTCACATGACAGGGAGGGGCTGCTGATCAGACAGCGGTCACTCAGAGATGCTTGAACCATGATAATACAACTTTGTAGCCTGATTTTGGTGGAAAAAAAGCTTTATAACACAGATAAAAGCTCAGAAATATCTGCACAACCCCAGAGAAGTATGGAGCCAATTTTGTTCCAATATTGTTGCAAATGAGATGTTTTGTAAATGTGGAAAAAAAGCAACCCAGTTACAAAAGTTTCATCTTATCTAATCAATTTATTCAAATGTTATTTTTCACATTTTTTTCACATTTTTTATATTGTCTTTTTTGTTATTTCCGTTTTTTAGGTTAGGTTTTGTGGACTGCCTTTTTTTCAAACTGTTTCACAAATCACATGTTTTCACTTCAACCCAAACACTCGCCCTTGATAATGTCCAGCAGACCAATAGAAATGCATCTTTGCTCGTCCCTGCAGAGGAAAGGCAGCCAACAAAATGAAAAGAAAGCCATTTGTAAAATCCAATCTGCAAAAGAGAATTTTGAACAAATAAAATTTGAAAATATCAAATCTGAAAAAAAATTTCAATCCTTTCTTGGACAAAAAATCTTTTTCAAGATGTAATTTTTATTGCATATACAAAATGTGGTCTTTCCTTGCACCAATAATGGAACAAAATTCCCTCACACATAAACACATACTTACTGCTTCCTTTTTCCTATATCTATTTCCTCTAAGGTTGATGTATTTATATGTAGTTACTGTGTAAAGTGAGCGCTGCAAAACAAAGTCAGACTTCTAGATAGTTCACACATTCGCAGCCAATAAAGCAGGTTTTGATTCTGATATTATCCTCAGGGTTTTACCAAAATCAGCTCGCTGGTTGATGGCCAACGACAGGAACGCGGAAGCATGGGAGCTGATCCTGAAGGCAGCAGAGATGAATGGGAAGCCAATCAGTAAAGACCTGGAGATATGCCAGGTAGGAATGTGGGTTTGGTCGTTTATCCCTCTGATAAAACACACGCATTTCATTTTATGCTGTTCAAATCTCATTTATAACATTTAGCTGTGATTGTTTTCCCCATCTGTTTTTGTTTGAAGCTGTTTGTTTCTACAGGTTTGACTCTAATTACTGGGGGTATTGAATAGAAATCCTGGGTCTGTTTCGGTTTCTTTTAATTGGAAATGTTGTTATTAATAAAAAAAAAAGTCAACTAGAACCTTGGAAGTCACTAAAGAAGCTGCTACACATCTTAAAATTACAAAATGTGAAAAGATTCAAAGGGTGTAAATACTTTGTTAAGACACTGTTTACAACTGTATAGTTCATATAGTGATTATCTGACAGAGGTCACTGTTGATTACCCAAGAAGGAAGTGAAAAAGGTTGTTTTTATAATTTTTAGCATTCCACAAGTCAGAAAATGCCCATTCAGAGGTGTTTTTATTCCAAGGAGGAAGAGCTTCTTCCTTATGTGGTTTCACATTGGGTAACTTGATATTCCAGAGTGGCGACTAAGCAGTCCTTCACACATGTGATCTCCAGCTTCCCTCTTTGCAAATATTAGCCTTTTTCCTTTTAATTCTGATAGATCAGTGGTTACGAACTGCAGGATCTTAAACAAATAAAACAAAGTGTCTAATCTGTACATGCAGATAGCGTGATGTCATCAGAACTCGCACTGCTTTGATGAATGTAAATCATGTGAACACTTTTCTTTGAAGCTGCTGCGTCAAACTCCCAAAAATTTCCTTTGATTTATTGGAGCGATGGTATTCTGCCTAAAGGTGTAGGTGGGGAACTGTTATCTCAGAGCAACAAGGTCTGAAAAGTGACGGACAGGACATGTGTTTGGGAAAACCTGACGTTCGCTGCTTTCCCTTCACTTTTTAGCCACCATACCTGGAGCTGTCAGGGACTGAGGCTGGTTTCTTTAAGCCTCCAGAACAGGGTTGTTTAAATCAGTTCTTTATAGTGATTGACAGTAAAAGAAGAAATTATAAGCTACCTTTCTTATAAAAATCAAACTGTGGCTGAAGATTCAGAGCGATGTAAGAAATGTTCAGGGGAGAGCGTGCAGCCTCCTTATAATTACTGAAGCTTCTAAACATGCGTTAATTACTGAATTACACCAAAGTTCTTCACATCATTCACATGCTGCAGCTTGCTTGATATTTCTGCCTGCTGGTTTTAATCCAATATGGCGGCCTTACATCTTGCAGAGCCAGTGACTTTGCTCATATAATGCAGGTTGGTTTCGGCTCCAGGCCGTACGGTGGTGCAGTGGTTAGCGCTGCTGCCTTGCAGCAAGAATGCTCTGGGTTCGATCCCGGCCTGGGGTCTTTCTGCGTGGAGTTTGCATGTTCTCCCCGTGCGTGCATGCGTTCTCTCTGGGTACTTCAGCTTCCTCCCACAGTCCAAAAACATGACTGTTAGGTTAATTGGCGCCTCTCGATTGTCCCTAGGTGTGAGTGTGTGTGTGCATGGCTGTACGTCCTTGTGTGTCCTTGTGTGTCTATGTGTTACCCTGCGACAGACTGGTGTCCTGTCCTGGGTGGACCCCGCCTTACACCCGTAGTCTGCTGGAGATAGACACCGGCTGGATGGATGGATGGATGGATGGATGGATGGATGGATGGATGGATGGATGGATGGATGGATGGATGGATGGATGGAAGGATGGTTTTGGCTCCTTTGGGTCAAATCACCAGGACAGCAGAGTAAAGGCGAGGTTCTGAGTTCAGTCAGGAGCGGCAGGAGGTCAGAGCAAGAACCCGAGCAGAGAGCAGCAAAGAAGGAGGCAGAACAACGCAGTAAATCTTTCATCATTCATCCTCCTCCTGGAGCGCCTCCTAAAGGATAAATTAAACCGTGTTATTTAAAAGCTCTAATGAGCATTTCCTCATCCTATGAACTTGAATTGGATAACTCCAGTAGCTTTGCATCCACCGCGTTTCTCTGGGCTCTCCTCCTCTTAACCCGCTGTTTGCATCGATAGAGTCAGCCTTTTTCTGCCCTTAAGGTTGACTTGAAGAAAATGCTTTGAGACTCGACTTGGACTTTGGCTACAATGACTTGAGACCTGAATTAAACTTGATATTTGATCCCAAATCTAAAGCAACAAATTTGAAGTTTGCAGTTGCATAAAAAAGTTGTTCAGTTTGTCTGAATAGTAAAAATGTTTAGTTTAGAGATAAATACAGGTTTAAAGAAGTAACCATGGTTTCAATTTATTTACATCAAATATTCAATTCAAGATTGTTAAAAAGAGACTTAAAGTCAAAGTTTTAGACTTAACCTGAAAGTTACCCTCTTGACTTGAGATTTGACTGTGAACTTGGAGACAAAGACTTGAGGCTGACTGACTCTTGCATAGCGATGATTTTGTCAGAAACGCCTCCTTTGCATCAGTTGGCTCCTGAACGCACCTCCACATAAGGATAACATGTAGCCCGCTGCTGTCACATTTTAAAACCCTCAAATATATCTATTAATGAAAAGCTTAGGCTGTTTCAAACAGATTAAAGTGTTAAAAGCTTCTAATTATTTTTAAAGTTTTATCCAAATCCTTTTTAGAATCCTGCCAAAGATGGTGGAAACACATAAGGCCAGGTTCCTGGAAAAGATCCCAGGGGTAGAAACCTGCATTTTATCTCACAGGAGGTCAGATGGCCTGTACTGGTTTAAGACAGTCATTCATTCACACTGATGGTGAGAAGCTATATTAAAGCCACAGCTACCCTGGGGCACGCTGACCGCCCTTCGGTTGCTGCATCCTTCAGCCCATTTAAAGCAATGAAAGGCCTTCTGTGTTTTGTTTAGTTGTTTTGTTTCAGTTTCCTTTCACAATGAAGCTGAAAAACAGGCAGTTGACATCCGTACAGGTATCAGAGTTCAGAAAGTCAACATTACATTTCACCTGGAAATTTCTGACTTCCTGGTGGGAAATTTTAACCCTGCTCTTTTCTGACTGATTACTTGCTTTTTCACAACCAGTTCCTCCTTAGCAGAGCAGCTGACAGCCTTGGGCAGACACAGCACTCGATACCCAATACATCCGTCATTCACTGGCCTCTTTCTCTACTTGATCCATTCTTTACATTTTCTGCTGTTCTTATTTTGTACGACCAAACCAATGTTTTTTTTATCACGATGATTCTAAGGTCTCATTTCTTTTAATTAATGTAGGAATTAAATCAGGAAATCAAATATAAATCTGAAGGAATGCAATGTAAAATAATGAATAAAAATGCTCCAATAATTTGTTTTAAGTCATCAACCAAAATTGCTTGATAAAAGTCAGCTGCAGACAACATAACAAACAATTTAGCAAGAAGGATTTTGATTTGTGAGGTAGAGAGATTAAAAATAAGTATGACTTCAAAACATGGCCATGGTGATAATACAAATAATAATACAAATAATTAAAAACAACAAACCCATATTCAGTATTTTCTCTTCGCCCGGGATAAAGATTGATTAATCTGATACTTGCATTTCAGTTTAAATAAAACATTTCCCACATTTACCAGTAGCAATATTGAATGACTAGGTGTATTTTACATTGATTTGAGCAGGTTAGTGAGACATTTTACCAATAGAATGAGATTATTCACGTATAAATTCAGACAAAAACAACTCCATGATATTATTTTAACGCATTATGGCTTAATTATTTTATCGTACGATCAAATACACTTGTTTTAGGAAACTTAAAAACTATCTTTACAGCAGTTTTTGCTATGCTGCTGTTGTTACCTTCAGTCCAGGCTTGGTGAACACATGAGATGATTTTGTACGTGACTTTCAGACATGGTGGCTTCCATTCTTACTTTGAATAAATGCTTTAGATAGCAGGACTCCTTTGAACATGCAAACTACATGTTCCTGCCGTCCTCTGAGCTTTTTACGTCCTTCTCTGTTATCAGGTTCAACAGACTGAAGAGAAAACTGTACTGAAGAAGAAGCACTCCTTCATCGACCTCGTTCGGACTCCAACTATGAGGAAGCAGTCCCTGATTGTCTTTTATCTTTGGTGAGTACTTAGAAAACCTTTCATTGTTTCTTCTTTTATATTTATCTCAATCGGTCCATTTCAGATCAGAACTCGGGAACAGAACAGCCAAACTAAATCTGACAGCCTTGTTTATACATCAGAGCCATTCACCACATGATGGAGTCGCCCTGATGTATCCAAGTCACTGTCCGGATTAGGGGTCTGAAATGTAGTAATATGCCCAATTGGTTCTTTTTAAGATAACAGCAACAGATTACTCTCCCTAAAGGTCCAAGCTACAACTTTTTCATCATTTTTCTAAAACATAATTCATCCACAGAGAAGAATGATGCATATTTACTGTAAAAAGAAGGGAAGAATAATAGTTTTATCATTTTGATGTAACAGCATCAAAACAAAAGCACTCTGATGTCTCATGTAGCAGGAATGAGGAGATGCTGGCTGTATAAAACACTCCTCTGTTTTCATTTCATCGCCTCATTCTCTCACATCTGTTTGCTTCTGAGAATCAACACAAAATCTGTCATTTTTCTATTGAACTGATCAGTTAATGAGTGTTAATAAGCACAAGTGTCATAATTTGAGCGTCTCACCACTAATATTAAATTGTATTGGATTGAGTTGGATTCCTTTATAACCGGACCCGTTTGTCTTTAAAGTCGCGTGGATTGTGGACTGAACTTTATGAATATGATATCCTTTGAAAAAGCTTTAAAACGTTTCGCCATGCAGGCTGAACATCGTAGCAAAGAGTTATTTCTATCCAACTGGGTCACATATTTTCTCCCTGGCGTCTATGAAGTGAACCCGCCCTCTATACTCTGCATGACATCCACAAACCCTCCATTCACTGGACACCGAGCAGTTGTGTAACTTTGAGCCACAGGATGCCAAGAGCGAGCAACAACCGTCAACAGGCTCATTTGATTCATGAAATATTTTCAACAGCTTTTCCTTTGCTGTCTGATCTTAATCTGATCACATCATTTATTCCTTGGACAAATATCAGGAAGAGAAGAAAACCAGTTTCTTTTTTTGTGACAATAAAAAGCAGCTTTCCTCTGCTTTCTCCCCCCATATAGTTTTTCCTCGCCACATATAGATTAAACAGATGCGAGGGGGACAGGAATGTCCCGCCACAAGGAGGATGTTTTTCTGCTTACTGAACTACTTCTTAGTATCATGAACACATTCCTGGTTTTTACAGATGTGGTTTCTGGAGTTAACTAACTTGACTTTCTCATCAGGGATCATATCTATACAGTAGGGCGGAGAGGACTGAATTATCTGAAGGATTGAATTATTATCAGAAGGATCATATTTGACCTTTGGTTACAGCTTTTTGGTCCGAAATTATGTTTAATATTTTAAACCCAGCAGCAGATGTTTTCTGGCTCTGGTATAAATTGACAGAGAGGAAGTTTCACAGCATTCCTCTGAGTCTAGGAGCTTCTCTCATCCACTCGCTTTTCCCAAACTTTGTCAGGTTCTGGTCATCGAAAGGGGAAAAAAATGGCTACAATCAACAGCAGTAGACATGAATTAATTATGTAGTCGAGACGGAGAAAAGCACAGAAACAAATCTCCTCTTTTAACTTGTATGATCTGTTTCTTGTTTTACTGTGAGATGCTTAAATCTTGGGATATTGTTTTCTAGCCTAACCCTGCTTTGAACGTCTCCACACCTCGCTGATGACCTTTCTGCTCCTTGGTCTCACATTCCTGGAAATGAATTTTAAAAACCAGTCAGATGTATTTTCCCTCTTCACATTGTTTCACTACTTTGTGTTGCTCTTATAAATCCCAAGAAATACAGTGAAAACTGTGACTATAGCTTGATAACATGTTTGTGGAGGACGTCTGCAGCTCATGACCCCACCGCCCCCGAAACCTCCCCACCATACAAACTGAAATTACTTCCTAAATTACTCTCAGCGGTTGTTTGTCAATAAAAGAGTACCCGAACCACTTCATGGGATGTTTTATTTATCTCTAGTGGGACCAGTTATTGTTGATGATGAGGAGGTATGTAGGTGTGGTCCTTAGAGTTGGACCCAGTATGAAGCCAGGCGAGTTAAAACCCAAGTCAAACCTACATAGATTTTTGGCTCATGAGAGAGGTGATGACTTGGCAAGATGGCAGCTTGAAACTAGTGCTTCTGTGGCAGAGAGTATTTAAAGTGCTACACACAGGTGTTTGTGTTTTAAGATGCATTAGGGACAAAAAAAACATTAAAGGCAGCCAACCAGCAATGTTACACCACAGGTCCATAAATCATTAATCTGCGTTTGTCATGATGCGGTTGTTTGGTGGGTGGTGAGGCAGAGGCGGAACCAGGTTGTAGTGAGAATTAAGAGGTTTTAAT
>JAUZNJ010033381.1:0-13191 GCA_034780135.1 Jordanella pulchra
AGAAAGAAAGAAAGAAAGAAAGAAAGAAAGAAAGAAAGAGACAGGGTTATATGTACCACTGCGACAGTCACACTCTAGCTGTTGCTCAATGAGGGAGGGGCTGGTAACGCCACCTTTAATCTGTGTTCAGTCAGCCCTGACATACACACACATCTTCAGAGCTACCACAGTTCAAGCTACCTGAAAAATAGTTGTAGCTCTTCGCTGCTGATCGACACAGATGTTGGAAATGAAATTCTTTGGTTGCTGGAATACTTTTTCATTGTGTGTATATGCATGCATGTGTGCGATGTGGCAGCTGACACTGTGGGGCCAGGTGTTCCTTAGGGTCCACTGGTTCTCAGTTTGATAAATGAAGAGAGAGAGAAAAGGGTGGGAATAAAAACAAGAAGAGTAAGGGTTCTTGATGAATGATTGTAAAGTGATGGATTGACTGTAGAACCTCTCACATCTGAAGCCCTGGCTCCTATCTTGCTCACCTCTGAATTTGTCACTGGACATGGTCTGCTGTCAGCTAGAAGTCACTGAGACGATATCTACGGCAGCATAATTTGATAACAAAAAAAAGTTTACAATTTAGTGTGAGGAGGCTCTATTTTTCCATGAATCAAATACCTTTATGTTTCCCATGCAATGTATGTTTACAGATAAAATATCATTCTAGGGTTTAATAATACCTCAATTGAAGTGTTCAAGGAGTTCAAACACAAACATTTAAGAGAAGTATGATTTTCAAAAAACACTGAAAACTACTCATTTCTGCTTGGTGTTTTTAGCATAAAATAAATTCCAATAAAAGCTGCATCCTTGGCTGGTCTTAAAAAACACAAATAAAATGCTTTAAAATTATAGCCTAATTCTCACAAAGAAAAAAATACATACAAAAAATCAGGATACAAAACAATAATAGCTTAATAAACCAAATGTAATAATATAACTTTGTAATAGCAAACAAATATAAATCTCACAAAGGACTTTGCAAATGTCTATAAAGTTTTAATCCCAATAAGGAATAGTACAAAACAACACAAGGAGATTAAAATCCAAACTTAGGTATTTAGCTGTGCTATTTCCAATCAAAGTCCATAAATATATCAAAACTGGAAAACAAAATATGTAATTATCAGTTCCAACAATGTCCAAAGGTTCATCTCCAGGACTTTAAATCTCATTCTGTTACCTTCTCATCTCATTTGTGAACGGCAGCTTCTAATTTTTACTCCAGTATGTAAGATCATTTCACAATTTTTGTCAATCATATCAGCTAATGCGTGACCTCGGTCAATTGATTTCCAGTCATCTATACATAATCCCTCAGCAGTTACCAAATTAGGCAATTAACCACTTTGGCAAACATATAAGTCCCAGGCATGCTTTGAGTGAGGTGCTTGCTCCTGTTGCTTTGCTTGATTAGAAGCCATATTGTATATGTATGTGTTTACTGATTTTATTATAATAGACTTGAGATATTAGTAACAGGTGGCTAACTGGATCCCTGGGGCTCCATAGGCTCCATGTGGAGATCTATGTTAATCAGGGATACATAATTAGTGCGTGAGCATATGCCTGCACTAAATGAGAGGGTTTATTTTGCAAAATGGTTAATTAAGATGGTGATTGAATAACCTTGTTGGCTGTATGAATTCGAGCTTTATACATGTCTCATATATTCTGTCTAAATTTGTGATAGCTCTGAGCCTCTCTCTCTCTCTCTCTCTCTCTCTTTCTCTCTCTCTTTCTCTCTCTCTCTCTCTCTCTCTCTGCACATCTTTGTTTGTATGTGTGAAGCAGCTGTTTTAGTACATCAGCGTCGGCCCCTGTCCGTGTGCTGACAGCCATAAACCAGCGGACGAGCATGTCTCTTTCAGCAGAGTCAATTTTACAGCTCTGAGTCGCAGCTTTGAACTGACAAATCAATAAAATCAGAGGGAGTTAAATAATTTAGAGCTGGCTCTAATTAGTCTTCTAGTCCTGCAGTATAGATTCTTCTACAATATTGATGACAGAGTGCTGGTTTATGGATGAGACTGGAGAACTCTTCTTCCCTACCTTCAGATCAGAAATTATGTAATATGAATCAACAGTATGAGTTTTAACTTCAGAAAGATGACACACAAAACTGAGATCAAATGACTGGGTCACCTTAATTTTGTTTTGTTCATGAATTGAGTACCAAGTATAGGATTTAAAAAAATATATTCATAATGTTTTAACTTTTTTACATTTTTTCACATTACATGCAATAATTATAAGGTATTTTGTTTGGATGTTGTCTCAATTATCAAGTAGAAGGGAAATAGACCAATGTATTATAACATTTCTTACAAATAAACATTGAAATCAGAAGCATGCATTTGCATCCAGCCTCTCTATTTCATTTTATACAGGATTGCTTTTTTCTGCTTGCTTATGGCTTTAGGTATTGCCGTGCAAACCTAAAGTTCAAATTTCTTTACCCATTCTCAAAATATCTGGATATATATGCTTAGATATTTTCCTTGCTTGATGGTGGAGCTCAGTGGCAGTTTCTCATCGAATACCGGAAAATTCCATAAAATGATCGGTCTAACCCTTTAAAGCCAATTGCTTTGAGACCTATGAATCATCAGTGTGATATTTTTGTTCTTGAAAATCCTGACTTATGTAATTGTACACATGTAGTGAACAGAACCTGTATAAACAATTCTACAGAAATGACTCATTCATCTAAACTGATGTATATAAATTATCTAATTTAACTTATACAACATTTTTTTCAGTTCAATGAAAGTTCAATGACAACTCTAATTTAAAAAAATCTTAATTTTGCATAAATCATTTGATTCTCTGAAGCAGCAGAGTGGGGCCTGTCATTCTCTAAAAGAAATCCCCATTGAATCTTCAGCCTCTTTGTACTGAGGCAACCAGACACTCAATTCTGTGTCTGCTACAATCAAGGTAACATCAAATTATAAAAATGCATCCATGATGTTTACCCAAGGTATTTTTTTTTATTTTAGTTTTAGTTATTATTTTGGCATGTTGGCCATAAAGTTTAAGTGTAGCCCCCTAAACAGGTTCTCACTAACTGCAAATAAAGCTTCTATTAGCTTTGTTTTAGTGATAGAATTTTATTGCCACTATTTGTAAAAGGGCATAATAGGAAGTAAATTAATATTAATCCTGTCAAGAGAATCTCCAACATGAGTCTTGGACCTCTGGATCTTAACTGTTTGCTTCTATGATGAATTGAATTGATCCTTGATTTTCAAAGATTAGATAGAAACTATATACTGTCAGGAGAGAAGTTGCATTTTACCTTATTTGTTTTAAGATAGTGGATTTTTAATATGCTCAGTGTTAGGAGCTTTGGTATACATACATCTACATTCTCCCTCAATCTGTGTCGTATTTCTTGGTCTTCACGATGTTCTCTAACTAACCTTTGGATTTATAATGAGACAAAATTAAAAACTATTTTGTGAAAATGTGACAGTTTTATTTAAGTATACTAGAGTTTAGGAGGGTGCTCCCTCTGGAACCAGTTGGGTGGAGCTGAAGCAGCTTTATCCCTGTCCAACCACCATCAGCCCTGCCAAACATTAACCATTAACAAATGGTGGGTCAAGTTAATATGACTTGTCAAGATTTACAATTTGAAGATGCTCCGACATTGCATTGTATTAAACACTGGGAAACTCTGATTACAATTACACTTTGTTTGTTTTTGAATAAATGGTTTTGCAGAGATCGGTTGATATCCAGGATATTCAGTTTAACATGGTGCCTTATTACCAGGCTAGTAAGCAATTCAGTATGTTGAGCTGCAGGTGCTTTATTCTATTACTTAGCACTCTAGTCTATCTAGGTGCCTTGATGTATGATAGCAGCTGAGTCCAAGTGTGTAGCATTGCCTTAAAAAGTGTGGTGGCTTCCCGGTTAAGGCAAAAAAAATAAATAAATAAAAAAAAAAAATAAAAAATCACCCTAAACTTTGCATATTTTTTTCTCAGAAAAAAAAATTGCTCTTTTGTGTTTGTCAATGATAAAATTGTAAAATAAAATTATTTATTTATTTATTTATTTTTTTTTTTTGCAAGATAACAGCATCCACACTGAGGGGATCATATTTCACCAGAAACTGTAAAATCATCTCAAATGGATAAAAGAATGACCCTTATATCCTAACACTGTTGTGAGATAATGTAAGGTCCAGGTACGTGTGCACAGCTAGAAGTACAGATGTCAGGAAAGTCAGGGAGATAAATACCGTAAGTCACTGAAGCAAAAAATGAGTGAAAGTTTGATTTGGAGCAAGTAAAACACACATGGAAACAAAAAGTTGCTTAATTAGCCAATATGCTTTAAATCAAAGAGGTGGTTAAAACATTTATGGTTTAAAATAGGATGTCAGTTCTCTAAATCAGATTGGATCCAAAAATTTAAAGGCCTTTTCTGGAGTGTTTTATTTGTGCCTTTAGGGCTACAATAGCAACCCAGTAGTGCATGTGGCAGAGGTCAAAGAGGAGAATCCATATGGCTACTTGTTATAAGCTTCATGTTGTATGAAAATGACATGTTAAGGTTGTTAATTTTAGGCAGTTTCTATGGCAGTTTTTTTCCTTTTTTTGTCAAGTCTTTGACCTGCTGATATTGATTTCTTTTAAGGAACTATATAATGAAAAACATTTAAATTATGTGTCAAGTTATATGACCTTCCATATGCAACAAAATTTTACTTCTGGTAGTACTATTTTAAGAGAAAACAATTTAATAGAGGTTAGCATTTTTTTAAAGCACAAGAATCACAGCCCTTTCTTCAGGTTTTATAGAGAATACATGTTCTGTTTAAACCTTAAAACCTTCTTCACTGGGTGCGCCTGTGACCTCATCCAGTCACAGTTTAAATCTTTTAATTATTGCTATTACTGTATGTAACAAGAAGTTCGAATAAGTAGTTATATTGTTTTTGCTTTTTCCTGGCATATGAATTCCATGCTCTCTTGTATTTTCCAATAAGACGAGTGGCTAAGAGAACAGGTGCTCTGTCATCTCATTTAAACCCAAAGGGAAAGCAGAAATCACAGATTAATTTTGTCTGGTTAATTTAGCTACATTTATTTTATAAAAATTGGACCTACCAATAACAGAACGACCAGCCATTTTATTCTCATATTTTTGTTTGTTTTTTTTCGACAAAAGATGTACTTTAAAAGGCTGTGCTTTTATTTCCTTTGCACTGCTTAACACAGCCACACAGTGATCTTCTACTTTCTAAGTCTTGACATAATCAGACACCTACAGCAATGACAGTGAAAGTAAGTGAAGTTGGATTGCTCACTTTATCAGTTACGCTCTCTTAAAAAAAGCTGGTCAACCTTATGGGTTGTGATCACCAAATATAATGCTGTAAAACGTTTACATGCAATAACTGCTTTCTTCAGCTTTTTTTAAAATTTCAGAAAATTGTTTAAAGGACGGGAGTTTTGGACCATTCCTTCCTTGTAAAAGTCTCATTTGTAACAAAAGAACTACCTTTTATAAAATATGTTTGTTCAATAATACGCGTACCCCTTCTCTGATGTGATATCATCGTTAACTCGTTAACTCACAATATGTTTGTTGTGTGTGCTGTTGTGTGCTTGTCTACTCACTGCAGTAGTCCGGGTATTGTTAGTGCCAGTTTGCTTATGTGTGAATGCATGTGGGGAGGATGTTATCAGTCCCGGGGGGTGGATGAGTGGGGGAGGAGGGGGACTATCGATCATCTCTTTTAATTACCCCGAGCATAGCGAGAGGCCTAAATTAACTCCTCTCCTCTGGCTGCTGAAAAAGCCATGCATATTTCACGACGAGGAGACCAATCGTATGTCACTCAGCCCTTCTTCTCTCCTCTGACAAGACGAGACTTATCACCGTTATTTATCTCTTACCCCTCCCCTCTCGCCGTTTCTCCCTTTCTCCCCTCTGTGGCAAACATGTTGTCTACCTGCAAAACAAAAGAGTGAATAATGAATGTCCCATAGCTGTGGGTGTAAGGTTTTAGGCAGACAACAAAAGTGTGAGTTTAAAGAAGCCGGATTGTTGTTGTTTTTACTCTTTTTTTGTGTTTTGTTTTTGTTAATTTGCACATATGTGTAGTCATGTGTTACATGTGTCTTTGCTGCTATATGAGAAGCAGTAAAAACCCATGGAGATGCATTCGGGGTGTTTTACCATGCTGCTGTCATTGTGGCTTGTCTGCTTGCTGTGTCGCAGAGTGCTGTTTTCCTTTAGGGAACTATTTTGTTTGGACGCACTCTGCTTCCATCTCTGTCTTTCTTCACTCTGCAATTTACTTCATGTTTCACAACAAAATTCATTCCCTATTCTTTAGTACACTTCACTATCGAGTGATTGAATCACTACATCATTTTCTTCTTTTCCTCAGCCTCTTGGAAAACATTTTGACAGGTCAACAACATAGTCTGGTAAGGATATATACAGGACCTCCCAGAAGTACTGATGCAGAAGGATTCATGCCGATTTAACTTTTTTTTAATTATTTGAGACATTAGTTCTTATTTTAATACGTTATGTTTTGTATATATTTTTCACTAGGAGCCAGAACTGGGGTTTGAACTGTGCTGTGGGAACTGACAACCCGTTTGCAGTGCAAACGCATGAATCCAACACCACTGCCCCAACTAAACAGATTATGTATATATCACATGTTAGAAAATAATGGAGAAATTCTGCCCTACCTTTAGATTTGTACTGTACTTCCAAAGGGTGTATGGATGTGTGCATATCATTAAGTTAAATTAGGTGAATATTGCTATGGTGTAAGGCTCAGTGAGTGGTTAAGGCTGACTGAATGGATGCTGTATAAATTTACTGTAGTTTGTTTATTCAGTAATGAAGAAGAGTAGATGCTTCTGTGTAAAAGAACTACTTCAGCCTTTCTATATAGTGCTCTGTCGAGTGTCTTTGTTGCATTAAAAATTTAAACTAAACTTAATATGCTGACGCATAGCCTGTGATGTTTGAAAAGCTTGAAAGATTACAAAAGTTCTGGCTACACTTTACAATAATCAATCAAAATCATTATTTATAAATAGTAAAGGGACCATTAATTAGTCATTAAGCCATGTATAAACTGCATTTAAACCATTTATAAAATGGGAAATAGATCATTTATTAAGGTATTAAGCTCAGTCCTGTTAGGCTAAGGATAAGTCCAACATGACAAGGCAAATTAAACTAGAAAAAAAGGCTAGGTTCAGGTCTTAACTCCACTGATGTTACGGGTAGGGATAAGCTAACATGGTAGATCAATGTGCTCTATTTATCTTTTTTAAATGGTTCAAATGCAGTTTATAATGGCCTCTTTACCATTTATAATTGATTATTATAGTGGTTATCGCAAAGTGCCAAATGTCTTTGAAGCTACCCATTCTCTAGTCATAGTGGTATGGTTTACTGACAAAATTCAGGATGCTCGTCATACACCTTTTTTGGTATTGGTTGTTAGGTTCTAGGAGCTTCCGGCTCTGTTTTGGGCTTCTGCTTCCTTTTTCCCTCCGTACTCCCTCCATCTGTTGGCTGGTGGTTGGGGTGGCAGTATCTCGTTGACTGGTAGGGCTACAGTCCTGAGGACCGATCTTGGGTGAATTGGTCCGTCATTTGTGACCCCGCTCTCATTTCAGACTATTTGTCCTCAGTTCCATTCACTTATTCTCATTCGCCAGCCATTGAAGAGGGGATGTCAGGTTCTGGGAGCTTCCTGCTCCGTTTGGGGCCGCTGCTTCCTTTTTCCCTCCTTAAGTGGTGTCTGTTTGTTGGTCGTTGCGCAGCTCTGTTCCTCACCACTCCTTTGTCAGAGTTTTAACCTGGGTGGTACGTGTGTTGCCTCCTGGCATAACTCTAACCATTTTCTGAATGTTACTGTTGGTCTTGCCTTGTTTTGTCTCCATGCTCAGAGAAGGTAACCTTGCTTCATGGATCAAGCTTCAAAGACAAATCAAGAGTTTTCAAGTTATGCCTCGCTCCAAGAGGTTTCCACATTGGGAGCTGAATCAAACTGCTTCTTTTCTAAGACCAAACCGTTCTCTTCATCCAATCCTCCAGAACTGTCACCCTAGAACCTTCAGCTCAATCTTTCATCAACAACAGTTCATCTTCCTGACATCGCTCATCCCCTCCTGGGGATCCACGTTAGTTCCATAGTTCCTCTTTCTAACCATTTTCCTTCTGTACAGTTGATGACCGGCTCTTGTTTCCAGAGTTTCCATTCAAATTCAGATGATCAATAAACTCATTTATAAACTCTTTCTGGTCTCCTGAGTGTTTTCTGCATGTGGGCTAAATCTCTTGCTAAAAACATGACATTGGTGCTATTTCCATGTTCTTTTATGACAGAAAAAAAGCATAGACTATTTTTGAAATAATCAAAACAGCTTTATATACAAGCCTAATATTTATAACTTTGGTTGACAGGGCAAACCACTTAAGAAAATTCAGCATGGACTGATCAACTGTCTTGCAATGTATTTACACATATTAACGTGTTCCTTGTAGCAACTTTTACTGAAGCAACTTGAACCTCTAGAGCAGACCAGAGAGTGAACCTAAATCAGAAAATACATTTTCTTCAGTGTATTTGGATAACAGCTGATCTTTCATTCACATAAAAGCTTTCTGATGGATAAACATTTACTTTTTTGGGGGGGGGGTGTTATTTCAGATTGGCCTTCAGTGGATGTTTCACTTTTCAAGTCTTCTGAGTGCAGAAGTGTTTTCACCGAATCAAAGGAGGGTATTTGATTTTTGTTCCCTAGTTAATTAAACAAATTTAAAGCAACCTCTGCTCCAACGAAGCTTAATTAAGTGAAGTGGGTGGTTAAATAGTTGCTTTGGTGTGACAAACTCAGAACATTTATTTCTGCTTTGCTCTTAATTCTTTATTGCAGCAAGGACTTTTTTCCTGCTGTCCAGCAAATCAGCTGTGTGAAGTTGTTATTATATACGGATCTTTTTATTATGGATCAAAGCAAAATTTTGCCTAATTTGTTCATGTAGAGTTTTGTTTTATCTTTTTTTTTTACTTTAATAACCTTAAGACAGATGGAGAAGTTCTTGAAACAGCAGCAAGGTAAAAACATTTAATATTTAAGTGTTTTTTCACAGATGTACCCGCCGTTCTTCTCTCTCCCACCCGCAACATTTTTATCTTGGTGAGGAAATTGATTTTCCCTTCTTCTCACTCTTTTTCAAACTATTACATGTTCTATCCTTTCATGTCTTATTGTCATCTCTTTGTGTGTTGTCTCCCTGAGCTTGAATGTCCAGTACTGTGTTTGTGAATATGAAACAGGATGATTTGTGTTCTACTGGGGAGATGACATGGTAAACAACCCATAGCTATCTGTCTGTCTGTCTGTTTTCCTGCAATGACTCAGAGTCACTCACTCGGTTCTAAACAATCAGTCAGCCTGCAAGTCAGTGAATTATCCACAGCTACTAATGGTCCTTCCTCAATCCCTCTCTCATTGTTTCCACAGACACACATACTCAAACACACACACTCACAGAGCAGCTATCCTCTCTGTAATTTAAATGACTGTCAGGTCAGTGGTGAGTGCAGCACCTTGCCACGTTAAAAATGCCAGGCGGCTGCCATCGTCACCGCCAACAAGCTGCCCAAACTGTCACACACTCACACATGCGTGGACACACTCACACACACACGCACAGCTGTCAGCCACCGGTCACAATGCATTTACTTAGTGACAGAATTCTAATTAGTGGTCTGGCTGGTGTCGCCTGACTTGTTGAGACAGAGAGAGAGAGAGAAAGAGCAGGATTTGAATGGTGGGAAAGAGATTTCGTGGAAGACTGGAAAACATGGACAAGGGAGATTGAAAGAAGGGTTGGACAAGCTGAAGTCAAAGAAAGAGCTTGAGTGAATCAGATTGCTGAATGGCAGACAATGCTATAAAGATAAAAATGGAAAGTAAAAAGTAAAAATGTCGGAAAAGAAGAATTGAATAACTTTCTCCAATTGGCTGCATCTACCTGAAATACATCAAAATTCCACCCACAAGTGACTAAAGCAATCCCAGTCCCTCCTAAATGCCCACATATCTAATTGCCACAGAGATGAGAGTGCTCGAGTTTAACCCTCACAGAACCGCTGACACCGCTGCACTCTTCACTTTGACACGCCATCACCGGAAAACAAGAAGGGAGGAGGAAGAGGGAAAGATGGGATTCCGATGAGAGGAAACACAAAAATAGATGTACTGTAGCCTGACAAATATTTAGTAGAAAAAACAACTCTTGTGTTACAGTACTTGTAATAGAATGATAAGAAAAACTGATTCTCTTAGTACGTTTCAGAGCTTTTCTGCTCAGCTGAAGTTCTCTACTAGATGAAGTCAAATACAAAGCACTCCTGGATCACTTCTTCAGGGTTTCTTTTGCATCTGTGTACTCTGTTTTAAAGAACCCCTCAGTTAGTCCTGACAGAAGGCCGCTCATGCTGAGCGAAATTCTGCAGGAGGTTTCTTCTGCTTACAGGGGAGTTTCCCTTTTTTGTTACATGAATGAATCAGTTTATAAATTGTTGAAAATTCGATGTTTCAAAACAAACAATTGTAAACTGTTATTAGACTCTCATCATAGATGCCATTTTAATCAATCCAATTAATAAACTGAACCTGACATTGTTTGATGATTAGGTTTCAGTAAGAGCATATGTACCAGACATTTGGATTTGACTGTGTGATTGGGTTGAAAAAATATTTTATATAGTGCCTTGAGTTAATGCTGCCAGACCTTGCTTGTGGGGTTTTATTTAAACATCTGCAAACCAGCTCTGTGGTACACCAACAGTTTATTTCTGTGTCTATGTATTTTTGTCTTCAGTCATGAAATGCATTGCGTTCTGACTTTAATTTATCACGTACTTTTTGCTAATATTCCACTTCACCACATCATCTATACTAATAAAATGATCAGCTATATTGTTCATCATTTGTATTGTTGAACAGCTCGCAGAAAGAAGTTAAGGGTTTTGTCTAGTTTAAAAGGCTGGAACCCAAGGAAAAGGATGCATTTTACTCCCCTTGAGGAGTTCATCCAGGCCCCATTACAGCAGAACAAGAGTAGGTTGTGGGGTTAGCTCTGACCTCATAGAGTTGTAGGGTTGGGAGTATTAGAGAAGTAGGGGACATAGTGAGCTCTGCATTGAGAGCTCTTCATGGGGTCGCAGAGAGGTTCTTCTCTGTCCTACACTTCACTCTGGTCCTATTAACAGGCATTGTGAAGAGGCACTTTACTTCTCAGCTCTACATTGTCCTTTCTCTCTGAATTGTACCTGTTTACATATATTGCAGTCTGGATGCTTCAACTGTGGGGTCCTTCTATCTCATTATATCCTATATAAAGAGTAGTTTAAGGGCCAAGCAGGGACTGTAGCGCTCCCCTTATTTATAATCAACTTCAACACATGCAAAGGAACCTTTCTGCCCTCATGTCAATGACCTAATCAAATAACTGAATCAAATAATGCCAACACCACCATAGATATTTTGGGCAAAACCAGGTGTAAAAATTAACATTTTGTCTTAAGTTTAGAAATAAGGAGAGGCACTGATGACCCTGATAGTCTGAGTATATTATGACAGTTTATATCTAATAAAGCATTTCTAAAATTGCCATAATCTCCCTAGAGATGGATAGTTTAATTTCTTTTTTAAATTTCCCAAGGAGAAAAGGAAAGTTTCTTTCCTGCCACATTAAATTTGGTTCAACTCAAATTGACGAGCCCTACAAAGGTAATTATAACCTTTGAACTTTTTTTCAAGCTTTGCACATAAAATTAAAATTTTCAAAATACTAATTAGTGTAAAAAAATTCTGCATGAACATGTGAAGAAAAACGAATTTGAAAAGCATGGGTTGTATATACATTCTGTCCTATTTACTCTGATATTCATGAACACAATGCTGGGTAAATGTCATTGAAAGTAAGTCATTTAACGTCTTTATAAATAGATTTTCCTCCTGTTTTTTGATTGCAGAAAGCAAATGGGAGATACAGGAAACTCTTTGAAAAAGTGATGACACACTTTAAACCTACATACAGAACACAAAAGATATCAAAAATAACACCTGCATTTCCCTCCAAACGGAGCATCTGTCACATAAACATTTTCATGGTAAATTATGCTGTGGGGATGCTTTACTTCAACAGGAACAATGAAATATGTCAGTTTCAATGAGAGGACTGATGTAGCTAAAAGCAATACAATCGTGGAAGAAACCTGTTTGTTGTTTTCTAACAGATCTAACAAGAGATTGGGGCTGATGGGCATCTTCCAAGAAATCAACAACACTAAGCATTCACGTTGAGCTAACTTCGATTAATTTGAATAAAAGTACATATATGATCTTATATTAGATTCAAAAATATGTTTTACTTTAAATTACATTTACTATACTAAATCTTAAGCTGTCTCACTAGTCAATTATGCTATTTATTAGTTGATTGTCAGTGACCTTTTTCTGTTGCACATTTCCCTCTGTTAACACACAATTATCTGGAAAAATTAGCAAAATATTACTGAGAAATTTGTAATTTACATGTGAACATAAACAATCTCCTCATCAATTGAAATTGTTTTAGCTTTTTGAACAGCAACATTTTGAATCATGAGTTCATACATAGTTAGTAAAACCCAACTGCAATGATACATGCCAGCACCATGAACAGTTATGTCAGTGTCATGACTGGAAAAACATTTGACATCAGGAATTTAAAAAAACAATGTCTTGATGTGGAAATTAAATAAAAAGCAAAAACAGAAAAAACACATAGGCCTAGTCTAAACCTTGAGTACAAGGTTACAAATAACTGTTGTTTTTTTCTTAGGAATACAAATAATATGCTTCCAGCATTTGCTGAAAGTGTGCTGGATATGGGAAGTACTGTACCACTAAGGGAAGAAGATAAAATAAAGCTCAAAAGCATGAGTTTGGATTAAACACACTTATCTGACCTAATACTCTGCCACTCTGTTCTCAGACTGTCATGATTGGTTTACGGAGCTAAACCCAATATGCAGAACACCACTAGAAACAGAGTAAAAGTAAAACGGAGTTTATTGAAGGTTTCACAGAGTAAACATGAACTGGTTTCTGGGACAGGTCCGGGACAGGAATCTCAGAT
>JAUZNJ010033382.1:0-13191 GCA_034780135.1 Jordanella pulchra
CGAAGGGAAGTTCAGTTTAGGTACAGTCTGTCCAAGAAGACAACACACACGAAGACGGTAGCACAGACATTATACATGGGGTAGGACACAGTGTTAAAATTTGCTGCCGTAAAAAAGGCTCTGCCCTAAAATGATCTTATGAAAGAAAATATACCTATCCTATTTTTGTAAAAGTTTTGTTTTTCTTCTTTATTCAACCCCAAAATAAAATTGTGGTTCTTTAAAATGATACTTTTCCTGTTAGATATTTATCAATAATTATGCGCTTTCGTTTTTAAAACTGTAATGTGAAACGCCTCAAACTGATAAATCAACAGGATTTAGTATCTTCCTTTTCCTCATACCATTCTCAGGTAAAAGACAAATATGTCCATTTTAAAATAGGCCTGCCCTAAGAGTTATGAGAGACTGACATGGTATTGAATTTGAGACTCCTAATCACTTCCTAGTTTAACATATTTCTCATTTAGTAAGATTGAGATTCTTTCTTTATCACTGTGTTAACTATATGAGTTTCTTTTACATAATTGAGCATCTGTGTTTTTGAATAACCATAAATTTAATTATTGCTTCTCTGAGTGATGCATTATAGTAGCATCATGATGAATAATGTGTGGATTAATATTTATACTGATTCTGAGTTTAATCTCTTCTTTCATTCGAAAGATTTTTTCTTTTTTTGATGAGGACTGACTGGTACGCATTAAAATGATTTATCTTTGTTTGATTCCCTGCATGGTTTGAATTCCAGCTTTTTATTCGATGTTTTATCGTTGTCTTCTAGCAGACTTTTCTCAGGAAAATGCCACAGTTGTCTTTGATTCCACCAGCTGGTTTTCTTTGTTTTTGTTGTTTTTCATAGGAAACATGCTGGATAGAGTCCCGGGATGTAAAAGTGGCTGGCTTTTTGGTTTGTTTGGCTCTCTGGTTCCTCGGGGCAAGTTTTTCTCCCATAATGTGTGTTTGTCTCAAGTCGAGCTGAAAATCATTGTGTTTCTAATAAAACACACATGGGTGGCCTCGCAGGAGGCTAAGCAGGTCTTTGAATCTACCTGTGAAATTGATTGTAAAATTGTTAGCTATTTTTATACATATAATTTGGATCAAACCGGTGTTATTAGTAGACATGTATGTTTTTGATTCCTCCTTAACTCCACTGCGTTTGCCCTGTTTGGATGAATAGTAAGGTAGGTGCATCATTTCGATTTGTGTTCCTCAAAATTACTCTATCAGAACTCCAATCTAAACAGCAGGTAAAACCTTAGATTAAATCTGTCTTTACTAACTCAGAAGATAAAGAGAGTTTAAGTAAAATAAATCCTGTCTCTGGAAAGGCAGCGCCCAGTAATTACAGGTGAGCCTCCCTCCTTCTGTCATACAAACCAGTGAAGTTTTCTCTTACAGAGGTGATCTCTCTGTGTGACAGTCGGATGAAGTTGCACCTGATCCCACATTCCTGCGAACCATTTTCAAAAAGTCGGTCATTATCTACTGATCTGCAGCTTCTCATAACCCCAGAGCAGCAAGGAAAATAAATACCTTATTGTTAAGGCTCAAACTGGGATGTCATTGCTTAGCACTTGTTGAAATAGAAGTTTAAAAATCTCATTTCAATGACTTTGAATAACTCTGAAATAGAGAACGATTTTTGACTTAATTCTGTAATAAACATTAGCCAGAGGAAGCCTCCTATAACTGTATATTAAATATTCAAATTAAGACTTGAAATAACTCTTTCTGAATTTACTTAAAGGGATTACTAAATGAATCAATTGGTTGTCTCTTCTGTCAACATTTATTTTGTGGTTTGGTTTTTTTGCACATGTGTAATAAATTACGGTACATAATATGTATTAAACCATTTATATAAGACCTGATTTGGCAATCATCTGTCTCTTTAAACAAAAATACCCAGACCATAAACACTCCAGATATTAATAAAGAATGGAAAGACTCTAGCTGTGTCCGACACCAACCCTAACCCCTGAACCCTTCAATCACTTTATAGAGTGGGTAATATCTAGTGGACTTTATATATAGTGAACTGACTCGCTAAGCATTCTGGGATGTATATGCTCTTGTAGTGATCATGGCTCATCACCACTTTTAAGGTGCATTGTGGAAAAGTGTTCACTACTTTTTCATCACCAAGATGTTCACTCTAAAAAATGTGCCATTCAGTTTCTGGTCTCCAGTCAGTATGATGTCTTCATAGGTGTGTCTATGGTGGAAAGAAAAACAAATAAATAATGCTTGATTTTTGTTTTTAATTAGGTTTGAAACTATCCTCTATCATAATACATAATTAGTTTTATGTGCTCTACATAAAAATGATGTTTGAATTTGACCCCAAAAATAATTTCCTTTTGATACCCAAATCTAATAAAATCCTATGACAAACAAATGTGCAGCGTCCTCATTCATCTTCCTGTTTTGAGCGTTAATCCTGAGTCCCACCATGTTTTCTCCATTCAGCCTCAGACCCATGAGGCAGCCATACATCTCTCTTCCTGTCAACGGCTAATTGGTTGACCCTCAGGGCATCCTGTTTCACAACACATCACCATTTACTAGGGAATATGCACTTTGCCTCTGATATAATCTATCAGTGACTACAACCAATCCAACTGTTCTGTTTTATCCCACGAGGGGAAGTTCTTTTCTTTTGAAAAGGCAGAGCTGGTGGGTAAGATAAATATTAAACACAGTTTTTCTCCTTTAATATATTTTAATGTTTCACTTGAGGGTAACTTAACACACAATGTGGACAACAACCCAATTAATCTACAAATATGATGATTTTAGAGCAAAATAGTCCACAGATGATGAACATTCTGACAGAAACATGTTCAACACTCTTCTGGGATGTCTTCAATATGGAGAAACTATTCGTAGCTGAGATTTTATTGTTTTTAAGTCTTTGAACCTTGAAGGTTTGAGGGTCCTTTCTATGCACTCTGATGTTTAGTTCTTTCCAAGGATTTTTAGACTTGATGCAGGTGATTGAGCCATTCTTGCAGCCTTACTCGCCTTTTCCTTCATGTTTTTGGCAAATTTTGTCATGCATGAAAATTGCCTCGTTTCTTCTTTAGATTTATACCCAGGATGCCTGCAAACCTCCCTTCGATTACCCCGTAGCCAAGGGTAAACTAATTAACAAAGAGCCCAACATGTCTGACCACTTGTTGTTTATATTGTTTATAACATATTTACTATTTCCACCGTCATTCTGAAGCTCTCTGTAAGTATTCCTGGTGTCTTTTCATCATTATTTCTTAAAGAATAAAGAATAAACTATCACTAATAAGCTATATTTGGCTGGTTTCATCTCCCCAACAGTCTTCATTGTAGGATTGAGAGCCCTATAAATGTCGAGAAATGCAGCCACAGCCATTGCTATTATGGGGAATGTACAGCTAAATCTAAACAGAGGCAGAAATATTAGAAAAACCGTGAGAAAACCTACAATATGTTCAACACTTTGACACTTCTTACAGTTTACAGAAAGTTTTGATTGATATTCAAATACCATTTTTGACCATCTTGATGCTGTGTCTGGTATGGCAATCATTGGGCATGTCTAAAGGAAGTGCCTCTAGCTCTGTGGCTAGCCTCATAAACATGAAAGTAACTGTGATAAAACGACAACACTCGTCTTCCATCTGTATTTTCTTGTTGGTTCTTTATAACCCGACTTCTCCTTTGACTGTTTTTATTGCACAACAGCTAAACCTGTAAAGCGCTTTATGCTTTTACAGGTGCAGCAGATTTTCTTTGTAGGTTGTGAGGATAACCATCCATCTCAGCTACTTTTTTTCATACTTGATGTAGAAATGCAGGATATCTCTGCGGTGATCTGAGTTCTGTTTCAAAGGTTAAAGGCGATAATTAGGCTGGAGTTAGAGACAGTTTTAGAGCTTTTAGAAGCTGTACAGAGCCAAGTAGTTTCTGAATTAGTAATCTAAGCATCTTTTTATTCTGATGATGGATTCATTAATTATATTAATACCATGAAACATCCACTAGTGAAACTACTTTGCTACCAAAGACAAATATGTATAAGATGTGGATTATCTGGACTGTTAAATCCCATATGGATAATCTTTACTATAGTTCACTCAATACTATTTTTATTTGATACTTCATAAAACATTTTTATCTACTTTGCCTTTTTACAGCATGTGGATCCTCCAGAAGTTCTGCCACAATCTGGGAACACAGAGCTCCTTCCATGTTGAATTCAGAGTCCTGAATATGATCAAGACTGTTCTTTAATAGTGCTTATTGTTTGAAGGCTACAGGCCTCCATCCCAAACTGTGTGACTATCAGTAGGTAATAATTGAGCAATAAGTAACACTTAATGTTTCCATTCAGAGCCCCTCTCCACTGTTGATGGACATGATTGATTGTTGGGAGTGTTACCTGCATCTGGTTGTAGTGCTGGTTACTTGTTGGCTTATAAATAAAAATGATTTCTGTTAATTTTACAGCATTTTTTACTTATTGCTCCTTTAAATATATTTTAATTTAATGGTGGTATTCCTGACTCCCTGCTGCCATATAATCAGGATTACTCTCCACTGTCTAAAGACATGCACTTATATGTGATCATTATATTGATTTTTAATAAATTAAACTGATTTCAAATCAGAATCCAGTCTGACGAACTTGTGCTTATTTTGATTTTTGTTTTAGAGCATAAATACTGCAAATCACTCTAACTCCAGTACCTTTAATCTCTTAGAAAAGGCTCATTGGTGAAGCTAAAGACAGAAGGAAAAAAACAACAAAGAACTGGGAATTTTCTAACTTTATGTCCCCACCCATGGATCGTTACAGTCCGTTGCAATATTTTGATTACAATTCAAACCATTGGGCAGTTCTGTTCAGTTTTTTAAACGTTTCTTTCTCTAAATGGTTGCATTTATGATCTGTACCTGATGCTCTATATGTTGATACCAGGGGTCTGCAACTTTTAAAATCCAAATTCAATTGAATATTATTAAAAAAAAAACTTCAAAGCTCTGAAAAAAAGCTTCCTCTGTAATGCTACATTAGTCACTTCTTGACATCATTTTAAGCCACTATTAAGAGCCGTTCCAGAGCTGCAGGTTGCAGACCCGTTTTATCCGACGATCTCATGTCTCTCTTTTTTCTTGTGAGTTTCTAATGATGGCGGATCGCGTTCCTGCTGTTTCCTTTTAATCTTCATGTGAGCAATCTTCCCTGCGTACACTGTAAAGTGGATTAAACAGCAGGGTGTTTCAGACATCCAGCAAAAAACATTATTTGCATTTTGCATCAAGCATTTATTTAGAAGCACTAAACAAAATTCTGAATTAGAGAAACATACCTGCAGCATGTGGTATTCTCACAAAAACATGTTAAATCCTGGGTTAGAGTATTTGGGGGGGCAGCAAAATTTTAATCATTTAAAGAAGCCCCCCCACCCCTTAGACAAGTCTGGATTCGTCAGGAATATTACTACCCAGCATTTATGGGAACTCTGGCCAGCTGCAGTGTGACTAGCTTAGAGGGGATGTGCAGGCTCCAGGGCCTCTCCCTAGTTGGTTTGTTTAAGCACATCCACTCTCACACAGCACAGCCCTGGGCAGTCAGGAGTGTCAGGCTGAATTCTTCCACAAGCGCAGTCACACTCTAGTTTGTACAGAGCCGAGGAGCTGGAAAGGTTGGGCAGCCATTATTCCCTCAGGATGCTAGCAGCTGTCCAGCCTCCAGTTCTCACTAATCTGTGACAAATTTGGGTTTTGTGAAATTCTGCTGAGCACAAGCTGTGTTATGCCTGTATGTGTTGCAGGGTTTAGGACGGCTACGCGTCTGATTTGTGTGGAACGCACCTCAGGGAATTTGAAAGACAGGTGCATAGCGAGCACATACGCTGTCACTCAGATAACATTTGAGGATCCTTTTTTTGTTTTTTTAAGTGGGAGACAAGAACCTAGCTTCCAGGAAATAGCACAGAACATCCACCAGGAGGGAAGCAATCCAACCTTTTTTTCTCTTCATGCCAAAATCCTCCTCCAGACACCCCTCAGCACCCACCCTGCCTCCGTCACGCCCCTCCATAGGCCCAGAGCGCCAGATCAGACTTCTTCTATTGATTGCCTTTTTATGTGTTTATTTATTTATTTGAAAGGACTTGAAACCCTCTGTCCCTGCAGGCTACTTAGCCCCCACTCCCCAAGCATAGGCGCTCAGTCAAATACACACATACAAGGAGAGACTCTATGAAAACTATACAGATAAGAGAAAAGCAACTGTACGCTTTTTTTTTTTTTTATTCCACACGTTTATCTTTTAGCTCATAATAATTGATTGGATCTTCATCAGTTGTGAAATTTCTTTAAATCTAACCTTAATTTTTTCCAATGGCATAAAAAGAATAGAAAGTAGCAGCCAGGTGTTTTATATTTTAAGTGCTGGTTAACTGATTGTTGGCAAGTGTGACCACCTCTATAAAAGGAGTTTTGGCAGTTTGCTGCTCTGAAGCCTGCTGGCGTTTGTTAACACAAAAAAGGAGGAAAGACATCAGCAGTGACCTTAGGGAAGAAATGACTGCTGTGCTTAATCTTTGTAGGGTTTGAGGTAATTTCCAAATGGTTTGCTGTTCATTATTGTACAGTCATGAGTATTATACACAAGATAGAAATATGCAAGACAGCTGCCTGTCTTTCTAAGAACGGTTGTCTCTGTCCTTAAGGTCTGAGCGTTTAAGGCTCAGAGGAAAAAACCCCCGAAACTCCACTTCAGGCCCAAACATCAGCTTTTATGTTAAATGTTGTAGATAAAAGAACAGTATGAGGAATGGTGCAGGGGTTTGCACTGATTGGAAGAGCTTCCAGCTGAAAACTTCTTGCTAAAAATAATGTTTGTTGCTCTACTGATTTGCAGATTTGTGCCTGAATGGAAAAAAAAAAGGCTAATGGAAAATTAAACTTTTGGACCAAAGAGACAAAATGTGCGACAGAAAGTTATCCATTTGTCTGCATATAGTCTAGAATCTACAGTTCTTTTCCTTTTTTTCCCTCACATCCATAATCAGATGATTGTTTCCACACCATACCACAAAGCAGTTCTACAACCCAATTTGCTATTTTTTCAAATAAATATTGAACATTTAAAATCGGTTCTTTATATTTACCGCAAGTTGTATTTAAATTAGGTTAATCCTGTAATGAATCGGATGATTTTCCAGATTCCTAAAACCATTGACTTGAAATAGGTTGTATTTCATTATTTCAATAATTTCCTAAACAACTTCCTTGTTTGATCTGTTCTCTTTTAGCAGAAATTTGAGCCCTAGAACTTTATCTGGTTTAGTTCCTACCCTGGAAACAAAATATAGAAATAGCAAATCTCCAAAGTATTTATTTACTGTTACATTTATAGAAAATAGCTTACAAATTATTAGTTAAACTTCTAAACAGTGACAGATGTTTATTCCTGCTCTTAAAGACATCTTTATTAAAAAAAAACAACCAAACTGCAAATTTGTGTCAAAAATAGCAGTTCCTCTTATGACCACTGGAGGCTGTAGTAGAAAAGCAAACAGCTCCCCTTTGAATCGCATATAAACACACAAGAATTAAGTTAATGAAAGAGCAGAGAGTTTTATTAAAGACCAATTAAGTCTCTTCGGTAAATGTTTCCCTCCAGGGCAACTGTAGAGAGTGATGAAAGTTTTTATGTCTTCTCTTTTTGGGTTATGTTGAAACCTAAAATTACCTGTCGCTGTGGGCAGGGCCACCTTAAATAGCAGCTTAAATACTCATGCAAATTTGCTTCAGTTCTCTTGCTTCTCACATAACACAGTCACCCATATATAAACGAAAGGCTTGAGGTAAATACTACAAATCTTAGTCCTGAAAAAGATTTTTTATAGTATAATGCTTAAATGTAGACTTTGCTCCAGTCTAAATAGTATTCATCTCCTTGGAGATTTAACATGATATGGTATGGAACAAAACAAGAAGGCATTTTTGTTGGTCATGTTCCGTAAAAGATTATCTTGAGAGACTATTAAGTAGCTTAAAATCACAGAAATATGCAAAAACACAGGATACTGCAGAAAACAGTCTGGTAGTACAGCTTTTGATTTTTTTTTTTATTTTTTTATGCTGTTTACAGTTCAGTAATTTCATGGAAGGACTAAGGACCTGGAGAACCCGTCCTAGAACCCAATAGACACGAGTTCTAGAGTCAAAGTTAAGGCATTGTTCTGATTTCTGCCTCAAAAACTTTGCATGGATTCTTCTTCATTGGTGTTCAACAGCTTCTCAAAACTAGGAATTAATTTTTTGCAAAATAAATTAACAATCTTGGTAGAATTGTAGTTAGCCCAGGCTCCTATTGATTGTTGACACTTGATGCCCAACCTTATTCTCTTCTCTGAGAAACCAAATTTTATTATCTTGATCCTGCATAATATCAGGAAAACCAGGATATTATGATGAGTTTTAACACTTTTTTGTCTTCCTGTTCCACTATTATAATCCCTGAGCCACTCTATGAGGGCTTTAGTTTGTTATTAACATCACCATCATGTCTGGGCTTATTAAACAGAGCAAGTTTATCGCACTAGCCCATAACAATGCTGGTCAGCAGAGTTTGTATACACCACACGTGAAATTACTTTAATGTTCTTTTTGAATGCATCATTTTGAACCCTAGTGAAAATCCTGAGACACTCGTGCTCAGGTTGAGGATCTAAAACTTAATGCGTTCTGGTTTTATTTCTGTCCTCAGCTTGTAAGTGAAACTATAAGATGTATACTAAATATGCACCACTGTGTAACTCATTTAAAGACCAAAAAATAACAATACTCAAAATGTAAAACAAACCCTGCTTGATGCCTGGAAAAAAAGTCAAACTAACAGCATGACTTTATTTTGACTAATAAATATTTGAACACTTAGGGCCACTTATGGTGCTTTGAAATGTACTTCTTAGACATTATGTTGATCCATAAATATAACAAATGAGATGTCACAGCAAAAGTAAGGTTCCCCATCCTGGGCCCAACAAACACACACTATTAAAACTAGAAGTGCATCAGAAATACTGTTGTGTTTAGTCTCACATGTTGTGTATTTCTCGGTCAGGTTTAAAACGTAGTAAATCTTCTTTTTCGTAAAATTAATTTAATACAATGTTCTATTGATAATCATAAAATGCTTTTCTAAATTTAATTGCCAGGCTCCGTCCCACGGTTCAGAACAGCCAGAGCGGAACAGACACCAGCGGCACTGTTTACTTAGAGCACGCAGCAGTTTAGCAACTCTGTTGAGTCAGTTTGACTTCATTAGAACGAGAAAAATACCAGCGTTTTTTCGCTTTAATAACGATCCGTGTGTTTGCTCACATATATCAACATATGACAGCTCCTTATAAGTCTTCTGGTGGCTTAGCGTTCAAGATGTTCCTACAGATTGTCAAACAGGACCGCCTTCTTCCCACAGTCACTTTGGCTCGGTTCCTACACTGAGCCTCCAACACCACCTGCATCTTTGACATGATTAATGGATTTATCAGCTTTTAGCATATTAAAACCTGATCTCTGTTTATCAGCACGTCATCGCAGTTAGTCAATCAGTCAGTCATCACGGTTTTTTTGACACGCAGCAGATGGAATGTGGGTGTGTCTGCATGCTTGTGTGAAAGTATGTTCGAGTTTGTGTGGGTGTGTGTGATTCTGAAAAGGGAATCCAGATGCAGGCCTGTTGCATTAACAGGTAATAAATGTGGGTTTAGAGTCTGGGCTTTGCTCCTTCTGCTTTGTCCACATGTTTTGATCTGTTTTTGTCAGTTTGTGTGTCTGTCTGTGTATTTCTTAGGCTTCACGTGGCGCTCAGCCGGCTGCTGATTGCTTCACCATCTGAGTCCCATCTGTTTTCTTTTAAAACCTTGGTCTCCTCTTGTTGAGACTCCAGGCTGAACTCGACAGTAGAGATGTTGCTTTATTCTTCACTTGAAATCTACAGTGACTCATTCATTATTCCTTAAAATGCTTAATAACAATGCAAATGTTTGAAAGATCTCATTTGGAATCGAATTGGAGGCGGTTTAAATCCAGCAGTTTTGCAGGTTTTGCCAACATGGAGTCAGATCCAGTACGATTTTCTGGCCTCACTTCACTCCACATCTGGAGGTTTAAAATTAAGCAGACTATTGTGGGACTGTCGATTGCAACACAGTGTTTTCTCTGAGTTAAGTTATGAGTGATGGTTATTTGTGTCTGGAATTTCATAATGAAACAGTAAAATCTGTGAGGAGGTCCCTTATTTGTCATCATAACAACAACAAATAAGCGCCGTCATAAAGCCTCGGCTGTCGCTTTTGAAACCATATGTTCAGACGCAACTTCAGCAAGAAGGGTGGGAAAAAAAATTAATTGAAACTTGCAGGTTTCCACAAGGTTTCACCGTTATGTAACTAGAATTATATTAAAGTTTATTATTACAAGCTTTAATCTATCACCATTTATGACAGCTTCTCAAGATCAAGTTGATTTTGATATAACGGCACACATAACGAGAGTTTAAAAGGTCCTTAGTGATCCGACATTTCTTTAAACTTTGTAAAACCTTTTTTTTTTATTCATGAAACAAATGTATAAAGCAGTTTATAATGTTAAAATGTCTAAGCTATAGATGACTAAAGGTCAAGGGTTTGATGTCTTTGCAACTGTAAGATCAGTGTAAAATTAAAAGTCTGGAAGCCAGCAGGTCACCTTAAAATATATGATTTTAGTGTATAAGCAAAACAGCTGCTAAATGTAGCTATAAGACTGAATAAAACTGACTTTTTTGTACAGAACAATAATAATTTTTTTCTTTTATAATCTGCATTAAGTGGAGTTGGTATCATGTCAGTGATCTTAGCCAGTAAATTGAATTCATTGTTTATGGCTGTTGATTTTACTGACAGGCAAGTTGTTGCAAAATACTGTATAGAAAGAGCTTTAACTGACAAACAGTAAATGCTGCCCCACCCCCCCAAAAAAATAAAATAAATAATAATTGGAACCAAATATAAATATATTTTAAACTTTCTTTTTCAGCTAATCAATGTGGTCAAAGAACTTTAATTTAATAGTTCATGGTTTTCGGTTTCCCTGTGGTGAAAATGTGTGGTGCTGCAGCCAAAAATATCCTTTAAATATGGCAAATGGTTGTTGATTTTCCTTGGTTTGAAAAGGATATAAGTAAATAGGTAAATGACTAGATGGGGCTGGATGAGGACCACAGGTTTGCTCATCACTAACCAAAAAACAATCCCCTAAAACAACTACAGCAACAAGTGACATCTTGGATCAAGTCCTGCATTAGTCAACATCTACATGCCATCTACTGTATTTTTTTGGGTGACATGTTAAGAAAAGTATTTTCTGTTAATAGATGAAAAACATAAACATGTGAAGTTTGCTAAACTTTACTGGGGCCTAAAGTCAATCCTGGACCTTAAGTTTTAGTCATTTTTGGCCAAAATCACCTCTCATTTTTACATTTAAATATGCTGCAGTAATAAAATACAAGGTTTTTATGTTTTATATTTTTTTCTTAAGGGAGGTTTCACCAAATTTTTTACCAGGGTTCTAAAATGTGTGAAGCCTGCTGTAAAACCAGATGGTTTTCCTCCCCTGGTAGCCAATCAATCTAGGTCATAATGGAGGGTGAAAGCTACTTTAAGCTCCATACGACGGAGGACAACCCAGCATGTCAAAGGAGTTTAAAGAATAGGTCAATTTAGATTCTTATACGTGATTTTTTTTTATCTGACACAGAGTTTGATACACTTCGAATCAGCTAAATTATAATTAGATAAAAGAAAATGAGTTCATCTGAGCAATTCTTCCTTATTTGATACTGTGATTAGATAAAAAAGATTACTCCTCTGCACAGTGTCAGCAGTACCTTATCAGTTCCCCACAAAAATAACATTTGGCTACATCTGGATTTAAGGTTACAGTAAACTGCCTAAAATAGCATTTTGACTTCAAGCTGACGGCACTGTTTTTGTATAGGAGCACAACGAATCATTATCTTGTTTCCATTGGACTGTCCATTGATGCATCCGTCTACTTGTCTTTTATTATTTGTCTCTGTTATCATTACTCTCCTTCTAAAAATCCATCAGTATGCAGAGTCTGCAGTCTGACCTATTAAAAGTCATTTGTCAAATTGCAGCCAACTGGCCTGCCTACAATCAGAATCAGTGTGAATATATTTTGACATGTGTTTTTCCTCCCCTTAGCTGAGTGCCTAAGGAGCTGTGACAGCCCGGAGCCTCTCTGAATACTAATAAAGTTAGATGCGCTACGGTTGGCGAGGATGTGCGTAGATACACACACGGAAATTGGAGCTCTGTCAGCAGAAATGACACAATGGACGTCACCTCCATATTTGTATAATAACATACCTGACACTCATAGCAAGTGGCTCTGTCAGCCTTGATCATTTTTAATATGCGTCACCTCCAGAACATATAGCGCTGCCCTTCTTGCATGCATACGCACCCTCGTTCAGAAATCTTTTAAAGTGTGCCAAATTGTTCACTCGGAAACAAACAGGATGCACATGCAGAACAGCAGTTTTATGCTGGAGCGCGTGTGTGGGTGTGTGTGTGTGTGTGTGTCCCAGCTGTGGATTCTTTTGTCTGAAGGACACATATGTTTGTGTGACAGATGTGGTCTCTGTCCCTCAATGTACATAAAGAACAAAGTCTGGCATGACTTGGAATATTTTATGCTAACTTTGATATGCTGTGAGGTTGAAAGGTCACCAAATGTAGCGAGATTATTCCTTAGTGTTACAATGCTATTTAGAAGGATGTGTCTAATTTATTAGAGGCTTCATTTTTTTTTATAAATATAATGAAGCTCATTCTCTGCAAAGTTTTATAGACTAATACATTTAGATTAAGCATTAGAAATAGTCTTTGAATGATCAAGATAATTGAGTCTGAATTAGTTGCAGTAAAAATGTCTTCCACAAGGCTTTAACTATTTTCTTTAAGTTATACAGCAATGATAAGGAAAAAAGTTAAATACACTTAACAAAAATATAAATGCAACACTTTTGTTTTTGCTCCATTTTTCCATGAGATGGACTCAAAGATCTAAAATTCATTCCAGATAAACTATATTACCATTTCTTTCAAATGTTGTCCA
>JAUZNJ010033383.1:0-13191 GCA_034780135.1 Jordanella pulchra
TATATATATTTCTTTTACAGCACTAGTGGCTCGTTTTTTTCAGACAGTAGGCTGACAAGAAAAAGGACAGACATGCAGGAAAGGACCGCAAGCCGGTTTCAAATCCTGGTCACCCATGTTGAGGACTAAGACCTCTGTACATTGGTCTTGCGCACCAACCACTGCTCCACCTGCACGCCCCGATTACTCCAGTATATTCAGTTCAGCCTGACTTACATTGTAAGATACTCTAGAAGACTTAGGTGGAGGCATCAACCATTGCTTGGATTCAATACTTGTAACACTCACGATGTGTTTACAATTAATAAAACATATAGTAGACCAGTGCTAGGTTCGGCTACGGGAGTAAAGAAATGAGTAAGTGTTCCTTTCAGAATATTGTATTTATTCCTGATTGAATTTTAAACCTAAACTTAGGTATTAAAGGATACTATTTATTTTAAAACCTATTTAAGTTCAAGTTAATACTGTCAATCTATTTAATTTACAGTTGGGTAGTCTAAATCTTTTGGATCTATTTTAATTATTTAGAGTTCCTTTTAAGAAGTTAAGGTTTTAATTTCCTGTTTTAACCATTTCCTGTTTTCATTATACCCCCACAGAAAATTTCACATTAAACACACCAACGATGAATATTGAACGTGGTTCGAGAAGAAAAAACAATAAAACCCAACAAGACAATCCAAATTTTAATAGTCTATTTTCTGTTATCTTTCTCTCTTCCACAGCACAGCTCTAAGCTTCTTCGTTCTCTCTGCCTCTTCTTCGCTCTCTCTGCTTCTTCTTCGAGCGCCAGAGAACGTAGCAACCCGGTTGGCTGGAGCAGTTCACATGGCTACACATTAATGTGACCCTTCAGAATAAGAGATTTTACTCCACATTGACCGTTTTAGCTGCTGACAAAATAAACTCTGTTTTATACGGATTCTTAACCAAATAAAATATAACATGAAATAAAGCATTCTTAATGTTTGTAATTCATACTTTTTATATTTTTAATTATCTTAACACCTATTTATTCTCTATTTATTTATTTACTTCCTATCTATGCATTTTATAGCTTTTTTTTATGAAAAGGCTTACAATTAGTGAGTGGTATTTTAACCTGGGTTACACCCTCCCCACTTAAATTTATGCAAGTCCCTTTGCATAATACCCGAGTTAAACTAACCAGATCTCAGGGATTTCAATAGAACCTGTGACAGCTTCACTCAGACTTTGGAACAAAGATTGAACTACACTGACAAACAGTTCACAGTTTCTTAGACTGAAGGGTCAACTGTCTAATCAAGTGGTCAGCAGCACAGGAGCACCACATGGGACAGTACTCTCACCATTCCTTTTTACTCTCTACACCTCTGACCGCCAGTACCAGACAGAATCATGTTACTTGCAGAAATACTCAGATGACCCTGCAGGCATTAGGTGCATCAAAGATGGATAACATGCCGAATACAGAGTGGTGGTGAACTGCTTTGTGGTATGGTGTGGAATCAATCATCTGATCCTGAATGTCAGCAAAACAAGGGAGATTATTGTAGATTTCAGTTTAAACAGGAACAAGCTGAATCCTGTTAACATCATGGGAGAAGACGTGGATGCGGTGGAGAAGTTTAAAAACCTTGGTGTTTACCTGGACAACAAACTAGACTGTGACTGTAAAGCCATCTAAAAGAAGTGACAGAACAGACCGTACTTCCTCAGGAAGTTTAGGTCTTTTGGTGTTTGCAAAACGATGCTACCTATTTTCTATAAGTCTGTTGTGGAGAGTGTGATCTCTTCCTCTATCATCTGCTGAGGTAACAGCATCAGAGCAAATGACTTAAAAAGCTCAACAAGTCAGTACGAGTACAGGTATGAGTATGAGACAGATAAAACAGCTATTTGTAATAAAACTAGACAGAATTAAAATTCAGAGTTGTACAGAATAAGGAGCTATGATAAAACAAAGAACAGGTTAGCTAGGAAGCACTGTATATATATGTATATCTGGAGAAGTAAAATGATTAAATCACATTACTAAAGAAAATGCTCAAGTTAAGACCAAATATAAATAATAAAAGAGAGGATGCTAAAGAATAATATTACTAAGAAGCACAGAAACTTAATCCGACTTGCATTTTGTTGTGAATTGTATTAAGAACCTAACCCGGTCTGGGTGTTAAGATTTTTATAATTCAGTCTCAGCGTGATAGCACTAAACATAGGTATAGTGTTGCAAAGCTCTGCAAAATATTTTCCAGAATTTTTTTTTGTCTGGCAAACACAAAAACATCTCACAGTTTTGGACCATACACAAAATGCCAAAAAAGAAAGACAAGGGTCAGGAGTTTGATTGTACTGATATGTGCGAAGGTTACCACAGCCTGATGTTCAAAAGTTTTATTATGTCCATTGCCAGCACGACCCCAGCTTGTCTTTATCAGAATTTATCTGACACTGGCAGAAGCATAGGCTTTATTATTGACCTAAAGTACACACAAAGAGACACAAAGCCACACACAGACGGACATGCTTGGTCAGCCATGTCTGTTTAACATATTTCTGACAATGCAAATAGCTGCAATGCATAAATCTTGAATTTCCGATTAGAACACTAGGGTGTGAATATATCTGAAGATTTTGGGACACATGAGACACAAGAGAAAAGACAGAGAGGAGGAAAACAGGAATGAGCGATGGGAAAGTATCAGGACAAATTGGAAAGCTAATAGAGGAAATTGAAGTGTAAGTAGGGGATATAAGAAAAGAAAATAATGAAAAAGGAAGTATAGTAGATTACTTTGTTAACCAATATTCAGATTTTGAATAAAAACCTGTGCCACTGCATTTATTACTGAATTCCCCATAAGGCATGCTGTACAAAGTTTCCATTCAAATATGAAACAGAAAACATGTACATTGCTTTGCTACTAATCTTTTCTGCAGCAGGTGTTCATGTGGTAGAAAATCAAATAATAATAAATTCTCTAACCCTTGGCCAATCATATGCTTTATAGTCTGAGAAACACAAAATACCCTTTAAAGCATTAATGTTGGATGTGTTTTTGTTGTGACCAGCTAAATAAAAAGATGCAAAGAAAAGGGGGAGAAAAACTCCAGAGAAGATAGGCAGTTGTGGATTGCAGGTAGCACTGTAGCATGTTTTTTCTACCTTAAGGCTTCTGGAGCTAATTAACTCTAGAACCTTGGCAAAGAAGTTCTCCCTGTGATGTTCACATGGCTTACAGCCCATGTACTATTTAGTTTAGACATGCAATTAGGTGTAGGCACAATTATGTATGTACACCCAGCAATGAACCCATAGCGATGGACATAAACAGAAGTCTGCCAAGACTCCCGCTGGGCAACTGAATTTAACTCTGTGTCACACGTAACAGAGCTCACCTGGCACACGGCCCAGACAAGACAAATAGTAGTATTACTATCTCTCTGATGCTTTCCTTTTCCTTTTACAAACCAGCCAATTCTCATTGGCTGGTTTTACTTAGATTCTTTTTCCTATCTGACTGTATGATCTGATTGACTTGTCTGTGTAAAGTGTGTTGAGCTGAGATGTGTTTTGAGTTGGTACCATATAAATTAACTGAATTAAATTGATAACTGAATAACTTCCATATTAATGGGTCTCATGCAAGAAGCTTTTGTACTAACAAATTCATTCTTAAACTATTCACACAAGTGATACACACATTTTACAAGTCCTACAGACTTGACATAGGAGCCTTCCACAATCAGTCAGCTGTTATCCAAACATAGCTTTTAACTTAATGACTACATTTGTTGTTACTAGAAGTAATTGTCCATTTTATTAGGCTACATCATTATATATTTTGCAATTTTGCAATTATAAATTATATTTTATTCACTGATAATTGAACTATCGGTGACTAAACTTGCACCCGGCATGTCAGTATCCAGGGTCACCGGTTTAATTTGTTGTCATTTTGTCAAAAGAAAAAAAGACAGTCAGTGAGCTCTATGTGATATCAATGTACAGTTGAAATAACATCTGGGACAGAAAATAGATACAGAGTTCAGAAAGAAGGTGCAGCAAGATGTTGCTGCTTGAAACTCTTTTAAAAAGACATACATTCATTTCTGCACACCACCTTGGCTTTTTTATTACATAAAACTATTCAAGCACCTGTCAGATTTAATTGCAGTTATACTGATATTCAACCAAAAACTTTGTCTGAAATAATAGTAATTATAAGAAAAAAGAAAATTAAAAGGTCGGGGTTATTTTTAAAAGGGTTAGTGTTAAGGCTTAGGGTTGGGTAGGCATCTATTCATGTGTTATTAAAAAAATCTTTTTTTTTAAATATGTCTATCGTTCTAATTGTGAAATGTTTGGATTTTGGGTATGTTTGAATTAGTAAAACTGGAGTTTTGCCGTTTAAATGTTTATGTTTATGCATTGTATGAGAGAGATGGAGATTGTGATGAAGGGATGGCAGATGTGTTCTGGAGATGTTAACTACCAGTGCTGATAAGAACATTTTTAAACTGGCAAAAAAGGGTTTACCTAGAAATGTGTGAGTTCCAAACCTGATTTATGTTGGGTTGCTCAGTAAATACACTTTATGTCAAAATTTAAAGAACCTATGAACAATGAGCCTTGAAATATCTTTTATCAGGTCTGTTTTCTTCTGTCTGCTTCCCCCTGCATAAGCTCAGACCAGGAACATATAACAGAGTCTTGTATATCTAACATGTATTTCCTTGACTATGGTGGCATGTGGATTTTCTCCTCTCATGTCAATAAAAGTGTAATAGTAGCCTCGACACATTTTCTGCTCTAAATGAAGACAAACTCTGACATCTGGCAATCTAACAAGTAATTAATAATAATATTTGTTAAAATTAGACTTTTTAAAGGATTCCATCAGATTTTTTGTGAAGAATTATGTGATCAAAGGGTGCCAATATGTCTGTAATTAATTGTGTGTGTTGTGCTTTTAAAATCCTTTTTTCAAGTTAACAAGATGAATTTGGCAGACTTATCTCCTTTTTTTCAAATCTGTAACTTCTACCTTCTGTCAACATGATCATTAGCCTGAAACTAAATGTAAAAATAAACTTCCTCTGCGCCTTATACCAATGTCGTTATGTCATATATTTTAGAGCTAAAACTCTGAATGGGCTATTTAATCTTCAATACATGATAAAATTTGTTTGGATTGAGCAATTTCTTTACTAGTAAAATAACAGTCTTGGAGAGTCTGTGTATACTTACATCAATCCTGTAATGTATGCTCACCTGTCACGTAGATGCATTACTCTGCTGCAAAATGGCTCTGTATATGGACAATAAATAAATGTTGTTGGGATGGTAAATATTTTCTCACAGAAATAAAAAAACATTTCCTTTGGGAAATTACTTTAATTTCTCCATGTGCCTAGCTGTGTGAGTGTATGTGTTTCATGACTGCAGAAACACTGTACAAAGAAACACTGCATCTATTGCCACATAGCTTCTTTCCCTTGTGTTTGAGAATGTGTTTGAAAATATACATGTAGAGATACCTGTGAATGTTACTGTGATTAATCGCAATTATCAAGTTGACTAATGCAGGTGAATTTTCACCAGGAGAATCCATTTTGAAGCTACTGTAGCTGGAAACACAAATGAGAGACAAAAAGGTGGTGGAGGTTTGAGTACAGTAAATATACTGACACTTTAGGGTAAAACTTTAAACAAATGAATTTTTTATTCATGTACTGTCATGATGGGTTTCTTTTTAAGTTGTCGAACCCACATACAGAACACAAGACAGGAGAACTTTTAGATGTAAAAGGTTTATTGTAAATAGATGAACAAAGTAATGATAATCAGGCCAGGTCCGGTGGGAAAGAGTTTGCTCAGCAGATGCAGCCACTGGGAAGAGAGTGACAGGTGAGTTCGAGACCGGTGGGAAAACAGAGCACTTGTAGTTAGATGGATCTGAACTTACTGTGTGGAAGCAGTAGGTTGACTTAGAGTGAAGGAAACCAATATCCGGGATCTTGTTTCCAGTATGGGTCCAGAGGTAACGGAGATGTGCGGTGGGAAATGGACAGGTCGGCTTAGTTGTTGGTGGCGCTCCAGGAACAGTGCTGCAATCCGTAGCAGGGCTTAGAGGAACCAGATGAACAACGAGGAAGTAGTCGGAGAGTTTGGGCATCCAGTGGGTAAAACCACGGCGTCACGAGGAAGGAGTCTGAGAGGAGAAGCCAGGAGCAGACGGCGTCCAGACTTCCCGACAGAACCTGAAGGCAACGAGGAGGAAAACACAAGAGATTAGTTTCAACGCTGAAACTAGTTTGGCCAGAGAGCTCTGACGTAGGCTTGTAGCACAGGAGGCTAGAGATACCATCAAATCTCAAACACTCGGCTCCGACTACAGATTGCAGCAAGCATAAGTACTCTGGAGATGATGAGCGCTGATGGAAAACACCTGGGTCCCAGAAGCCACACTGCACACCCGTTGCCCCTGTCACCATCTGGTGGAGAAAACAAAAAGGGAAAAACCAAAACAAAAACAGAACAACAGGCCCGGATCATGACATGTACAACAGTCCCCAATGAAAATGTAATTTAAAAGAAATCCAGTACCTAATTTCAGCATATAAAGTCTGTAGGAATTAAGCTGTTTTTGAAAAAAAAAAAAAAGAATAACCACTATGATTTGTTACCGGTAAATATTCTCAGTGGTTCAAGATATGGTAACTCAAAATGTTTAAATCACAAAACCAGTAGATTTTAGGTATTGAGGTGGAAAATATGTTGACCTTCATACAAAGGGCTATTTCAAGTAAAGACTGACTTGTTTTTAAAGTATTGTTCTGCAGATCTAAATTTATATGCAGACTCCCCTAAGGCTGTTACATACTCCACAAGAACTGAGACACCCCTTTTAATTTTTGGTCTGATTTTCCTCTTATTTTAGTAAGGAAATCTGTACAATTATCTGTTTTATAATAGATAGGTTGACAATCAGCCAGCGAAGACAGCAAGAAAATATATGTAAAAAATAATGGAATTTGTACGATTAATGTTTTAGTAGCATATTAAAAAAGCTCTCCTTTATCAATCTGAAAAAAAATGTCTCCTCCGCCAATGTGCTGTAGATGCGTGTTCTTCTGTAGGCTTTTGCTCTTTTGCATAAGATGCATTGGATGGAACACTCTGCAAGTTTGGCTGCTGAACTTCTTGCAAAGTATTAAGACTCAGAGGCAAAGCTAGTTTTCACAAGTACTTGCCACTCCGAGAGCAAGACCAAATTTCTAATTTCTTCCATAGTATGTGGCAAGGTTAACAGTAGAGTGTTGTTAGTGTTGTTGTTTGCCTGGCTTATGGAGAGATATTTGGTTACTTGTAAGAAGGTATAAATACGTTTTAAAATAAATTGGAACAAGGCCTAATGGTGACCTCCACAGTTCATCTCAAAGCTCCGCATAATTCAGGCAGCTTAACAATTAGCCTGAGGTAGAAACTATTGGCTACTTAAGCCTTAAGGGCTCATGTAGGAGGATCATTTTATCTGACAGAGCATAGCCAGTGCATTGAAATTGGAGGTATTTACATTTCCCTGTGTGTGTGAGTGTGTCTCTCTGTCTGTCTGTCTGCCTGTCAGTGTACAGGATAATCTAAAAACTTATAAAAGGATTTTAATAAAACTTCCTCAGTCCAAAGAACATTCCATTAAATTTTGATTATTCAGAACAGGAATTTTTAAAGGCCTGTACCACAAAGAATGATTACTGGGTTAACTAGACAACTTTAGTCTCAGCCCTGACTTTCCAGTACCTTTAAGGTGGATCCATTCTCAGCAAGGCTAATCACCAGGGCAATGTACTCTGAATCGCAAACCTGCTCTGGGGCAGGCTAGCTTTCATGATTTATCTGAATCCTACAAAACGCTCCGCCCAGCAGCCGTTCGAGGAGCATTGAGGTACCTCTTGATTAAAGACCCAATTTTTTATTGTACATAGAGCAAATAAAATGACAATGACCTTTATGAACGATAAAATGGTTTTTGCGGGGCAGGCTGGCATATATGCCAAATCCTGGAACAGCGTGCTGGCTGTGCGACCCACAAAAGTGCAGCTCTAATATCGCATGGCCATACATGCAGTGTGTGTATGTAACCGGCAGCTTCATGTACACTGTCGAAGAGGCTGAGTAGCTTGGGTAAAAATACAGTTGATCTGTCTGTCATGTCCAGTGCCTTGATGGAGTTCCTGAATCAATTCATCTTCTGCCCTGCAGCTACTTGCCTGTACACTGTATAAAAGAAGGATTTTATGCCATCACAGGTCAGTCACAAGTTTCATATTTTCTGTAACAGTATAAATGAGAAGGGTAAATGTTACACTGAAACTGATCCAGTGGGAGTTATTGATATATCGCTAGGTTATAAAAATAAACAAAAACTTCCAACAAGTCTTAAAAATTAGGATGATTTCACTCAGACTGATCCCTTCTTGTATTAATATGATGCAATTGTGGCATCAGCTTCCAGCTTTATTGTAGCCCAAACATTATTGCATTAAAAACTCCTACCAAACAGATGCATTTACACAGTCAGTAATCCTTTGCTATGCTATTTGGTGTCTCTTTTGATCTGCCACCGTGTTTGACTTTCCATTTAGACTTCTTTTTCTCTTTGTCTTTCTGTAAGATGAGTTTTTGTTCATCAAAAGGGAAATATTTCACTGTTCCTTCTTCGCTCATGATTGTGATTAGTATTCTACCTTTCTATTGATCATGAATCTATGAACCTGCCCCTTTACACGTGCGTTCACTGATTCATAATCATTTTCAGCTAGATTGAATTAGCAAGTTGAAGACCAGCTTCCTGGTACGGCTGATCCTGATAACTATTGTTGTGGTTGGGAAAAACTGGAAATGCTGAAATTTATTCTGCTAAATTGAGTGTGCTTCATGGTACAGGCCTCTGGTCTGTTCTGTCATTGCAAGCCAGAGAGCAGCTTGGCTTTATTTACTTTGATGAGTGTAGAATAATAGTTTTAGCATGTTTTTAAGTGGAACAAGTCCACCTTAAAACATCACTTGTGCAGTCATTTCATCAGAGTTATGATCCTGTTGGGATTTCCTGCTGCTGTTCGTAGAGGCTGTTAAATAGAAAGTGAGTTTAGACTTTTTAAGGTTTGTGGTAAAAACTGCAAATACCAGAATAAACAACTGAATATTTTTCCTCAGCAGGTTTGAAGGGGAAAACCTTTCTGTAGGTTGTGCCCCAACATGTTAGAAAAAACAATCTTGAACAGCGTCTGAAAGCTCACCAAACCGATATTTTTCCAAAAGTAAATTACAATAAGTACTATTAAAATGTAATATTCATACAATAATACAAAAAAAGCCAAAACAGCTTGTTTAGCAGAGAGCTGAATAAGGAGGTTATTGATACATATTGTCTGCCTAAACTGAGAGGAATTTCCCTGCACAAATGGCAAAAACATGCTCTGGAGGGCTCACCCTTAATACTTTATTTACTTTTAAATGTAGTATATGAGACCTTTAAATGAAAAATGTACTCCACTGGCCATCTTTTTTTTCCAAAGATAAATATCTATGCAGCAAGTATTTTGATTTGGACAGGGCATTTAAGCTTTGGGGGTAACTCAAAATACCAATTTATATCAAAATAAATTTTATTCAGAAATATTTTTTGTTCTCTTTCTTCATAGATTAGCATTTGCTAAGTTTTTAGAAACAGTGCACTTGGGGAAACCCTATACTCCACACAATATATAAGTGATATTCAATATATGGAATGCGTGCTCACCTTCTTTATTTTTGGATGACTTTCAAACATGATGGAAATAGGAGTTTGGCAGAGCCTCTGCTGGCAACGAAAGCAGAAAAATAAACAAGCTTTAAATGCAAGGCGACTGCTTGGCTCAGCTTTATGCAGTGCTTTTACCAACGGCCACAGCTGCTAGTGTAAACTTTAACTTAGTTATTAATAGTTTAAAGTTAAAAACAGTGAAAGATTAAAAAATAACAATAAAAGAAGCTAAAGTGTTTAGCGATGGATAAATAGCTCAAAGCTTGACAAGATTCTTAGAGGGCTGGACTATCAGAAAGTAAGAAGTATGGCAAGAGGAAGCTAGAATGAATTACTTGGCATTTGTTCAGGGATGCCTATGTTAATTTGGAGGAGACCAGCAACAGAGGGTGAATGTTTTGTCAATGAAATTGAATCTAAACCAAACCTATTAATGGTGTGTAATGCTCTAAAGGTGATTTGTTTTCAAATGAGATTAAACCTAGTATTCCTTTTTTTTCCTTTTAGTGTGACTTTAATACAACATTTTAAGCACTGTCAATGAAATAGAGTGGTGGGAAATATAGATAAATAAAGGCATAGTGCCTCCAAGACACAGTTGAAATTCAATACAGATGCCTGGTGGATTTAATGTCAGAATCACTATAAATACAATTTGAGAGCCACACTTTTTAAAACATCAAAACATCAAAAAGTGAATAATGCTTCTACAGTTGGAGGCCTGCCTGATCTCTCAAGGACTGACTTTTATCTCCACACTACCTACCCATACAAAAGATGGTTTGAGCCAGAAAATATCCACAGAATATTTTGTTTTCTGCAATAACCTGAGGCTGCACAGTTGAAATTACCCTTAAAATCTTACATTATCTGATGGGCTTACTCATAACAGAACATTTAAGATAAGGTTGTACATTCTCAGAAATTCAACAAAATACTAACACAAGAATCAGTGGACAGATGATTTTGCACAGACATCTACGTTCTTACAAACACAGAGATAAATACTGCAGAGGTTTTGCAATGCTTTGACTGCAGGATGTCCATAAAACCAAACTATTGATTGTAGCAAAGGTGGGTAGAGACCTTTGAAATTGTCGAATTGGGAATCTGATAATGGGATCTCTCCTTTTTTTTGCCCAGCAGAATGGCTTCCAGCAGTTTTCTACACAGCTTCATCACGGTTTATTCTGCTTTGTATCTTCAAGACGAACTCAGAGGCCTCCAAGTAAAGTGAACAAACCCCACTGTGCTGCTTCAGAGTGGATCTGAAGACTCAGATTACAATAAGACAAGGCCGCCAGTCAAGCGGAGAATTACTTTGCATGGTATATCACTGCAACTGTCTTGAGACAGTTTTAAAGGGTTTTATATTTCTAGCATCTCTTGATCTACTCAGTGGAGGACACTGATTGTCGCTTACAGTTTACAGTGTCTTATACAGTAAACGTATATATGCCTATGTTTCCCTGCATCTTGTAGTTTTGGAACCTACAAACTTCAAGTAATATTTTTCATCTCCTTAAACTCCTGCAGCTCTGTTTTAAAACTCAGTTTTCTTAAATTCTCTTAGAAATTATTGGCTCCCACAAATTTTGAGCCGGGATAAGAGCAGATGTTCATGGAGTGTGCCCCAAGGTAAATCTATTATGCAAGCGGAACCCGTCAAATGACTAATCACTTACAACACCATTTTAAAGGGCTCTTGAAGCCATGCAGGAAAATATGCTGTCCTGGAAACTTTAGCATGGTTCTTTTTTTTTCATTTCATATAAAGTAACATCAATTAATTTCAACTTATTTCTACTTACATAGTGCCAATTCACAACACATGTCATGTTAAGGTACTTTCAGCTGGATTCAATCAAATCACACAGTCACATTGGTTCAAATCTTTCTAAGGAAAATCAGCTGATTGCGTCAATTTCTTGACTCGACAGCAATCCCTCACACCAAGCATGCATGTAGCGACAGTGGAGAAGAAAAACTCCCTTTTAACAGGAAGAAACCTCCAGCAGAACCAGGCTCAATGTAAGCAGCCAGCTGCTGAGGCTGACTGGGGTTCAAGAAGACAGAAGCCGACACACAGAAAGAAGCATAGGTACAAAAGGCAACTGTCAGCTCCACAGTCGGACCCGTTTAGGAAAGACACAGAGAGGCAGGCGAGCGCCAAGCCAGCTCCCATGTCAGAGGATGAAAGAGAACACATCCAGTTAGTCACAGTAAGAGAAGCAGGACTACACTGAAACACAGGCCAAGCTCCAACGTCTATAAACCAAGGTGTTGACGGTAGCACCACAGGTGATATTTCCATCCAGATCATAGTCACAGCTGAACAGGAACAGACCAGAAGAACTTACTATGATGAGAAGAAGCAGACAAATCACAAAGTTATGAGTGGAACTTGACAAATGCAAAATGTGAGAATAGAAACAGAATGAAGCTCAATGAGGAGAGGTGGTCCATATGTGATCTAGTAGCTTAAACATATAGCAGCACAAATACGGAAAAATAGCTCAGGATAACCTAACTATTCTGAATGAGGTCTGAGAAAGGTAGAGCCACAATAGGACCAAGTTAGAGCTAAGGAAAAACGTCCTGTCTGTTCTGAAAATCACCCCCGCCGAATCGTGCTATTGACACTTTACCTCCACCTGTTTTTCTACTACTGTTTCTCCATTCTTGATAGTAAAAAATTACAAAAGTCCAGCTCTGAAGGAACAAATACATGGATTCATTTCTCAGCCCCACCTCTGGATAGGACACTCTAATTTTTGTAATATTCCGAAGATGAAAGAAAGAAATTCTAGAAACCTCTTAGATATGGGATTTAAATGGTAGGTTCTGATAAAAAAAAAAAAAAATCACCAAGAGTTTTTACTTAATTATGTGACATTAATTTAATACCATCCAGAGGAAGCGACTGACTAATCTGATTATTTTTAGAGACGCTGTTCCAAAGACAATAACTTCTGTTTTGTCTGCATTCAGAAGCAGAAAGTGAAGAGTCATCCAAGTTTTAATGTCTTCAAGACATGCCTGTAGTTTATGTAATGGGATGGTCTCATCAGGATTTATATACCTGAGTGTCGCAATTCTAATAGACTTGATGTGGAGCATACTAATTTGTTAGTTTGCTCCACATCAAGTCTGATTTGAACTCCAATGAGGCCACTGGGTGTAATGTGCATGCACAGTGAGAACATGCAAACTAATTGCAGCAATACATGTAGGAAGACCCCAGGCTTGGAATCGAACCCGGAACCTTCTTACTGTACTACAGTAAGTCTGTGCAGCCGGCTTTACAAAGTCACTGTAAAAAAAAACTGTAAAAAAACGGTAAAATGTACAGTAGAAATTTGAAGGAATTTTCCGTTTTTACATTTTACAGGTA
>JAUZNJ010033384.1:0-13190 GCA_034780135.1 Jordanella pulchra
GAACTGATGTCCATTTTTGTAAACTTCCCTTGCCATCCATCCCCAAATGTTCTCAGTTGGGTTTAGATCCGGCGAACATGCAGGATGGTCCAAAAGAGTGATGTTATTCTCTGGGAAGAACTGCTTTATCAGGTGGGCATTGTGAACTGCAGCATTGTCCTGTTGAAAAACCCAATCATTACCACACAGACCAGGACCCTCAGTTATGAGGGATGCCCGCTGCAACATCTCCACATAGCCAGCTGCTGTTTGACGCCTCTTCACAACCTGAAGCTCCATTGTTCCATTGAAGAAAAAGGCACCCATAATCATGATGGCGCCCCCACCATGCCGTGTAGAAAACATCTCAGGTGGGATCACTCTGTCATGCCAGTAACTTTGGAAGCCATCAGGACCATCAAGGTTACATTTTTTCTCTTAAGAGAAGACAGCTTTCTTCCACTGTCCCATGTTTGGTGCACCCTTGCAAAGTCCAAACGGGCAATTCTGTGGCGTTGAAGAAGACGTGGCCTTTGAAGACGGTTTTTGTTTCTGAAGCCCTTCTCTCGCAGATGCCGTCTGATGGTTATTGGGCTGCAGCCATCACCAGTAATCACCTTTATTTGGGTAGAGGATGGTCCCGTGTTTGACGGACAGCCAATCGGATCCTGCGGCTCAGAGCTGGTGAAATATTTTTGGGTCTACCACTTGACTTTTTTGTTCCATAACCCTCAGGATCATTGAAAAATGACTGTCTTACTGCGTCCAACCTCAGCAGCGATGGCACGTTGTGAGGAGCCTTGCTTATGCAGCTCAACCATCCTACCACGTTCAAAGTCAGTGAGATTTTTTGTTTTTGCCATCAGGAGGTCTTGACAGTATAAAGACTTCACAGAAAATGACACGGAATCCAGATTTTTGTACAGCTTTTGGCTTTTAAAGACTATGGTCTTAAACTTTTGATCAGCTGAAAAACTCATGTTTGGGTGTAAATGCAGTTTTCAGAAAATTCCCTGCTCAAATGTTCTTGTCTCTTGCACTGATTTTTCCTTTTAACATTGTGAAGCTCGATTCACACCACAGACCCTTGGTTCTTAGTTCTCTGCATATTAAAATGATCTTCAAACAAACCTTGAGGCTGATAAGTGATTGAAACAGAGTCGTGTTAAAATCATTTTAGCTGGAGATCTGGAGTTTCACACATGAACATATGAAACGTGGTTCATCACATTATCAACTGATAATCAAATATGGAGCAGAGCAGTTGTTTGAGCACATTTTCACCATGTAACCTCTGAAGGTCCAGGATAGACTGGATGATGATGATTTTCTCAGCATGATCTCAGAGTTTAGTTTAATGGGTTTTTTTCATTACCCACCTTTTCACCTCGTTCCCCTTTGTTTCCCGGCAAACCCTGTGAAGTTGAACATATGTGAGCAAAAAACTGGTGGATGACCGATTGTGAGAGCAGGCTGGACTGCTCGGTGTCTTACAGTTGGTCCAACAGGTCCAGAAGGCCCTCTGTCCCCCGTGGGTCCTGGGTGTCCTGGAAGGCCTTGAAAACCCTGAACATCAGAAATGTTTCAGTGGAAACACGAAACAGAGATGGAGACATTTTTAGGAAACCTGAGGCCTGGAAGATAAATCCATGTGAGGTGAAAATTCTTCTAGAAAACTTCATGTCCAGTTGCCTAAACTGAACCTTCCAATCCAGATGTTTTTCGATTACAGTAGGAAAAAAAGAAAATGGATAAAATGTCCTTTTAGAAGATTTATTTTTTAATTTCACTGCAAAAATGTTATTTTAGGCCTTTAGGACTAAATAACTTGTTCATACTTATTACAGGAGGCCTGTTGAAATCTGATCATTCATTTCATCAAAGATTTGTTTTCATCCATTGTGTTCTGGGGAACATTTGACCTCAAGCTGTCATGAAGTAGAGACGTTACTTTCTTACCCTGGGTCCTGTGACACCCGGGGAGCCGATGTTTCCTTCCACGCCTCTGATGCCCTGAAAACCATGAAGACGGACAAAGAAGTTAGGATTGACAAAGCTCCGTTGGAGGACCTGCTACCTTCCTCTGGGATGGAGCAGCTCACCTTGGGGCCTGGGAAGCCCTCCTCTCCCTTTGGACCTGGGGGTCCAGGTAACCCCTACAGAGGAGAAAGGTCAGACAGGAAACCTGTCGGTGTGCGTGTTGTTGATGTTGTAAGCACAGATATAATTAGTGACTTTTGCCGGCATTACTCACTTGGACTCCAGGCCTCCCAGGATCTCCGTTTTCCCCCCTTATTCCTGGTGGACCCTGTTTAGGTCAACGTTAGAAAGACACAAACTCGAGTGTTGCAAGGATCCAAACTAAACCCTCCATCATCCGCTCTTCAGTCTCCATCAGCACACAGGAGTTACTAGGAAGCAGGACTTACCATTTTGCCTTGAACTGCTATTCCTCGGGGCCCAACGCTGCCCACAGGTCCAAGACCCCCCTGGAATCCTGGCTTTCCTGGGGGGCCTTCCTCCCCCTGAGAGCCAGCATAAAAACAGCATCAGATTTAGCTTTAGTCTACGTGGACACAGCCCGTCATCTGGGGCAGGACCAGGAGGACGGACACGTTCCTTATTGGTGGAGCAGTGGGGGAAATGAGCTCCAGTGTTGGTCTCAGGTCTTTGTTCTGCGCTCACACTAATGGAGCTATCCTGACTGCCAACAAGTGGGAAAGGGACAAAGGACATTACCAAGTTCTGCCACTAGATGTCACCACAGCCTTCATAGCAGACGACCTACCGCCCCCTCTTCTTCTGCTACTCCATTGCTTAAAGTCTACCACTGGATTACATCCCTAACGTTAATCAGAAAAGTGAGCAATCCTTTCTTCTCCTCGGTATGATCAAAGATGCTCACTCTGATCTCTGATATAAAAACAGCTGAATTTCTGTCAGATCTGCTTTCATGACCTTTTCTGTACATTGCTCCAACTTTTTTTCTTTTAAGGAAACTAAATATTTTTGACCAACCTCGGATCGGTTGCCAGTTTACAGAAAGGTGGTAAAAGTCCTACAACAATGATAACAACATAGCATCAAACCACACACTCTATTCCTCTTGGTGTTTATAGCTTATGGAACTTGACGGTCGTTACTGATAAACTTAATGAATTTACTGAAATAAAGACTGAGTGCAAACTGTAACTTCTTAAAGTAAATTCTAGTTCTTACAGTGTACTAGTTAAATGTAGTTTTTTATTTGACGTTTATTGAAGAACCTGTAAAAATTAAGGAAGGAACCTGAAGCTAATCTTCATCTCACCTTCTGGCCTTGTTCTCCCCTTTCTCCCTTCTCCCCACGAGGACCTGGTCTCCCCTGCGAGAAAACACATAAAAAGACTCTTTTAATCATCTAAAATATGCCTCTTTATTTATTATACTGTTGGAAGTTGCAGAGTTGACATACGGTTGGTCCAGGAGGACCAGGAGCTCCAGGGATGCTGGAGGAACAGGAACATGTATACGGCTGAGCAGGACAGTTCTCTTCATCTCTCTGGGACAGAAACAGTCCAGAAAGGGTTAATATCACCTGGTGATGCTGACTTTAGGAGGAGAAACATCGAATCTGAAAGACGTCTCAGACTGGGTCAGAACTCCTCCTGCCTTGAGCTTATTTCACACTGAAATCAGGCCTTCTCAGACTGACCTCTGCAGGAAGGTCGCAGCAAGTGTCCATAGACGCCCAGCTGGTGTTACAGACGATCTCAAAGGACTGCAGCTGAAACTGGACACAGCAGCAGAAAAACAAGCATTGGATGCATCTGGAGGACAAGCAGGTTGTTCTCCTACTTCACAGAGGAGGAGGAGGTCGTACCGGAGCGGAGCCGCTGTTAGGTCCTCTGGTTCTCACCAGTTTGCCCAGCATCTCAAATCCATCGGTTGGCAGGTTCCCCAGAGGACGGGCTGGCCTTTCACCAACAGGCTGACAGTCCACCGACAGGGAAACGCTCACCTGGCTGACAGACAGGTGGACCTGCCACAAACAACACAGATTCTATCACTGAAGAGGAAATAACTCTATTTCCAGAGCGTCACCAAACTTCTCACCAGTTTTCATGAGGAAAACATTAAAACCTCTGTTAGAGTATTTCCATCTGTAGAAAGATCTGATCAAGGTTTGGCTCTGGGTACACCACCTCACCTTGTGAAAGCTTCCATAGAAGATCTTGTGGACCTGCGGCTGATCAAAGGTGAGCTCCTGAACTTCTCCCCTGTAGTCCAGACTGAAGTAGATCAGGTGTTTGGTAGATGCTGTGGAAAACATCAAACCATTTCACACCATTTCAAAGCTTATGTTCTGCTCCAACCAGTGCCGGCCCAATCGAAGCCCTGGGATCGGTTCTGGGATCCCATCCAGTCCATTTCTACAGACTGCTGATGAACCTGAGGTGATTCATCTCTCAGACCCACTGTTCTGGTTTCTGCTTCAGCAGAATGAAGAGCAGTTTAAACACCAGCCATTAAATCAGGATATCATCATCTTCCTCAGTTTGATCTTTATCCATTTAACAGAAAAACACTGAAACTCCTTCAAGCCTCAAGGCTGTTAGAGATAGTTGGAGGAAATGTTATCTGTGTGCTCTGTTAGATGTGAGAAGTGCTGAGAAATTCCATTGTTTTCTGTTTTGGTGAAGGCATGTGATGACCTATGATAACCTGGGAAATTACTTGTGACCTGTTTTAGAACTTGTGTGGCACAAGCTGATCTGTGAATTTTCCCTCTTACTGTTACCTTATTTGGATATTTGGTGGTCTGGGTGATAGATGCTGCAGTAGACTGGCTAGCATCATTAGCTTCAAGCAATCTCATGTCCGGCCACATTTCTGAGCGTAACTTCCTTTGTTTTATCCAGAACCGACCGAACCAGAACTCCTGGGACCAGTTAAGCTAACCCATCCTCTTACAGCTTTATCACACTTTATGCATTTCTGAGTCATTATTTATTTTCACTGTAAAACTGAATGAAACTTCACTCAATTTGACTGCCTGTGTCAGAGTCAAGTGATGTTTACCTGCTGCTATTTTTAAAGAACACTTTGAATGCATTAAGCTTTAAAGCTTGAACCTTCCTCACAGACTCTTGAAACCCCCTTTTCTCTTTATTTTTTGTTTTTATTTACTTGTTTTTATTTTCAGTAGTGTTAGGGTTTTCAGTGATTATTAGGTAATAAATGTACCATTTTTTTTAATCCAAGGTCATTTTGGTTTTTTTTTTAATGGTGAACGATTAATCGCCAGATTCATCCTTTTTGGTTGACGGTTCAATGAACAGAGACAATTCCTTGGTTAGTGTATAATAACTGTGCTGATAGCCACGGTCTAAATTATTAAATTGGAGAAAGGTAACTAGATCTTAACAGCAGGTCCAGGAGCCCACCATGAGTAAAAGGCTAAGGACCCTGGTATTAAGCAGATTACATTTATAATCATTTAAATAATGATCATTTGTTCATTCTACCCTTGATTCTGAATGATCTTTTAATTAACTAAAACTTCAAGTTAATAAATTATATAATCTTCTGTAAAGAAGCCCAACACTCACGGTCTATGACTACCCCCATCTTAGGCTGGAAGTCGGTGTCAGTGAGCTGCCAGAGAGCGAAGGGCTCCCTCGGCGTGTCCTGCAGCAGCCGGAAGATGATGCTGATAGTGTGCTCTGGAGAAAAACCTGCAGGGTGGACAAACCTGGAAACAGAGGGAATAAACATCCACCTGCTGAGTTTTCCATCATTTAAGGTCTTTTTTGTTTAGTTCTGCAGAAGACCTGAGCAGGTCAGCTATCAATCTGCCAGTTTTAGACAAATGCCTGAAGACGGCAGGTTGTCTTCCTAAAGTCTCACTTGGTGCTCTGTGTAAGCTGCACATCTCTGTACAGAGTGAAGGTGGGGAGGGTGTTAAAGACGAAGGGCTCGGCTGCCACCCCCTCCACCGATGAGTAGGCTCTCAGGGTCAGACCGAAGGCATCCATCATGTTGTAACCTGACCAACACATCAGTAGAAGCGTCAGTCAGTGGAACATGTCCTCTGTTCATATGTGACGAGGTGGACGAGGACAGTCACCTTTAACAATGTGGTTCTGGATGGTGACTTCAGGACAGACTGCAGGACAAGACGACAGACAGTGTTGAGACATTAGCAGATAAATGATGGCGAGAACCTTTAATGATGGCGTTAGAAAAACAAACAGACTGTATGAAAGCAAACCTGTTTTCCTGGAACACATTCAAGTGTTTTTATTAAAGTATTGGTGTTAAAATGGTTCACTGAGGAGATATCCTACAGCTCTGGTCAGAAGTTAAACGCTCAGCCTGGACTTAGTTGGACTTTGAACCATTTCTTGTCCACAGTTTCTGATTAGAATGAAAATGAACCCGTTGGTCAATTTCCTTGCAGTTACTGAAGTCTTCACCAGATCTTTGGGCATCTGAAGCACCATGGAGTCAGTGAAGTAGAGCTGGATTCCTCTGGATCTCCGTCATCTGACAACAACAACAGCTTTGGTTCTAGACCTTCTAGGTTCACCTGGAATCAAGTGCAGACTGCAGCTGTCAGAAAGAGGCTCCATCTCATTCTGAGTCTGTTTACATCTCCATATGTCCTTGGACTCCCACTTAGTTGGATTTGGCTGGTATTCTGAGTGTTAGTCGGTCCAGTTGAGTGAACTTGCTCTGACCCAGCTACTGTCCATCCTCATCACGGAGGAGAAGCTCCCAGACTCTGGTAACTTTGACCATGTGTGGATTAAAGAGGAGCTCAAAGATAACAGATAATGTTTTAAAAATCCCCTCCATTAGGAGTTCTGTCCTTATGACAGCCTGCCAAAGCCATGGTCCAAAGAAAAGGGTCGGATTGGTTTTCCGCCTCTTACTGACTAATGTCTGGTTCTATGGAGGTCAGGCTGTAAAACAATCTATGGCTGAAAAGTTCATCTGAAAACAAAAGAAGGAACATTGAAAGGTTTACCTTCGTTGTGGACAGGATAAAGCCTGGGGGGGAGCCTGGCTGGAGCTGGAGCTGTGAAAGGAAACAGGATGAACCAGTACTGGAAAAAACTGCTTTAGAATCATTTCTACATATAAAGCCAAACGTCTGATGGATTCATTTCTGAATAAAAGAAATCCCTCTAAGTGAAAAAAATCTGTACTGTCTCCATGTAAACAGATGTTGGTGTTTCCAGGATAATCTTAATGAAACATTAATAGAACAAATGAATGTCTGAAGCTACAGATTTGCTCTGGATTCACAAAACTTTCTATTGGATAAAATCCCAACGACTCAGACTGCAGTCTAATTTTTTAATTTCTTGAAGTTTAATGTTGTGAAAACTTTTGTGAAGTGCTGTGACTATTTCCCACCTGTAGGATGGAGAATAGAGACGGCGGCGCCCTCTGCAGAGCCCAGGAGGGAGTGCACGCTGATGCGATACAGAGTTTCGGGCTCCAGGTGGCTGAAGCAGTGACTGCTGGTGGACTCATCCACAGTTTGCTGCTTGGTTAGCTTGTCTGAACACACAGCCAGATCTCACATGGATGTTCACAGCGGCTCGAGGGAAACACAAGCTTCCAGAATTACCTTTAACCGACTGGATGACGACACGGTACCCATCAACCGCAGAGACCGGCCTCCAGGACAGACAGATGCTGGACTGGTCCGATCGGACCACGCTGATGCTGCTCACACGTAGACTGGCTGCAGAGATGGAGACAAACTGAGCGAACAGAGGAGTGGAGCTGAAACCAGAGCAAAACGCTTCAGCTCATCTAGATCTGCCAGACCTGTGTTTGACCGTTGGTTCTTTTTCACCTTTTTATTTCTGAATCAGAACCAACTTCATTGGACAAACTGTGAATCTGCCTTCACTCACATCCTGCCAGTATGAACTAATGATGTAAGAGGAGGTCATCTGAGGACGAGCACCCTGTGAACGCCTCACATGCTCATGGTGATCATGTTCCAAAGTGTCCAGCATGTGGGGGGTCAGCAGAGACACCTGCTTGAACTTGGACCTCCCAGTTTTGTAGATGAGCCATTTTCCCCTTTAATCCACAGAGAATGTTTCTGAGGGATTAGAGGAGCTCCATCATCCATGGGGGGGGGTCGAGGCCCCCTAGTGGGTCACAGGGGTACAGCACGGGGGGTGGGTACCAAAGTTCTGCATTAAACCTAATAATATTCTGGGTTATTTGCAAAAGGCAGGCAGGAACGTTCTCCATCTCTTCATCAGTCTGGGGCTCATGGACTGAAGAACGATGAAGACTCCTGAATAAATAAATTATATCTGCCCTTTAGTCTCCGTCCCCAGTCCAGTCCTCTAAGGCTTACCGGTTTTGCCCTGAGCAGAGCCGCTGCCTCCCTCTCGGTTGCGATACTCAGCGGTGACTAAGATGCTGTAACGTGTATCCGGCTCTAATGAGTCCAGCACCACCTGCTTCTGACCACCTGGGACCATCACCTGCAGACAGTGAAGCAGTCCTTCAGGACTACTAACACAAGACAGATGTCTGAGGAGTCAGGGGTTGACTGGGCCCAGAGGAGCTACTCACAGTGCTGTCCGGGGTCTCAGCTCCCGTCAATGGGGCGTAAGACACGCGATACTGAAGGACGTGAGCATTTGGAGGAACCCAGCTCACCACCATGCTGACTGCAGTTTCCTCTGAGACGGACACGCTGGATGGGCCTCCGCCTGACACTGCAGCAACAAACAACACATGACAAGTTCTCACTTCCTGCTAGCAAACCCATGAAATCATTTTAACAAACAAGCTGTGAGGAAAAACTGGACCTAATAGTAGTCGCTCAGTGTTGCTACTTTACCTTTTTAAAAACCATGTAAGTCATTGGGAAACGAAAACTGCTAATGTTGCTAATGCTACATTACCATGTAGTAAACAGGTTTCTGTCGCATACAATTTTTTTTTTGTTGATCTTCTATGTGGATGTTTGTAAACTGCTCTACATGTTTTTTCTGTGCATGTGTTTGGGATGCTGTGGAAGACCCGGTTCCTCCACGTCTGTCTTTCTGATTCCAACTGACTGGATTCTGAAAGCCTCAGTCCAGTCGGGCTCGTCTCTCAAAGTGTGCACCATTGCTCAGATTTTGGTTCTTGTCCTGGAGCGTATCGATGAGTGTAAAACTGGGCCAGCCACCACAGTGGCTCTATTCTTCCTGCCATCAACCAACACATGCCTTCTGAACATAAATGCAGAACGATGAATGCACAAACACACTCATGTTGACCTCAGGAGAAAAAGAAAGGGTTAAAAAGGGTTTAATTCAGCTCTATTTAGAAATTATTCTCCTAATGATTCAATGCCAATTTGATGACGATATCAGAATGATGATACATGTAAAAAAAACTGGTGATTCAGACATGAAAAGGCTTCATACTCAAAGGAAGAACATGTCTTCAACTATTAAACATCCCTTCAAAGAGTAACAATACCCAGAGGATTCATGTCACACCTGCCCTCACCTGACTCACACTCTAAAGAGGCATGTGACCAAAGCCACTCTGGTGAGGGAGTTAACAACCCATCAGAACCCCCCTAATGACTATCAACACCCCCCACCTGAGCCACCTTTGCTTTCTTTTCTTCCTCTTCCCTAATTATTTGGTCACACCTACAGTATATTAATCTCAGTGTTCCTCAGCATCAGTTAGTACTGAAGAAGCCTCTTGGATGAGAGAGGAAACGTCTTCTAGAAACTTCACATCCAGTTGCCTAAACTGAACTTTCTAAGCTTGAGCATGACCTGGATGACTGAGAACCTTCACAGATATGTCCACAGACAGAGCAAAACATTTTTAGCCACAAAGATAATCAGACCTTAAGCTTAACGATGAACATCTGAAGGATCTGATCACTAAGGTTCTCAGACTGTCTCTGTTCTGATGCTTTAGAACAAAATGTTCAGTTTCTGATCTCAGCTCATCAGGATAAAGATGGAGGCTTACAGGTACTGTATCGAATGGCCACGGCCTCGCTCTGAGCTCCATCTCCATACAGAGCAGAAAGAGAGATCTGGTATTCCTTATCCTCCTCCACGCCCCCCAGGACAGCCTCTTCACTGTCTCCGCTCACCTTCAGCTGAAAAACATGGAGCAAACATGTCAGCTCCTCGGTCCTCCATCAGATCCAGCTCAAACACATACCTGGCATCTCCAGCAAGCAGGTGACGCTCACCTGTCTCAGATCTCCCTCACTTAAGGAGATCCATTTGATTAGGTAATAGACTACGTCGTCTGCTGCCGGCTCCCAACGCACCGTGATTTCACTGCCTGAGAAGTTTGCCACCTGGAGATCTGATGGAGAAGGCACCTTCACTGGCAGAGAGGAGAAGGTGATGAGGAAAGGTCCAGATGAGGAGCCAGGGCCTGGATGTGAGTGTGTGTTGGCTCACGTGTTGTGACGTTGCTGGTGAGCGGGGCAGAGAGGCCTTGTGGGTAGTGAGATTGGACTGAAACCAGGTATCTGGACAGAGATGCGAGGCTTTGGACCAGTACCGAGTTCTGTCCCTCTACCTCGACCTGGACCAATCACATAGCACATTTTTCACCCGCTGAACGAGGATCCGTCTGAGAGGCAGTCTATAGATCTCACCATGGCTTCATGAACAGGAATTTGAGTCCAGGAAATACAAAACAAAAATGTCCAGAACTAATATTTCTGCTGCTGAATCCAGCAGATCAGAACAACTGAACTGGAGATTCTGGTCCAAACCCAGTGGGAGTCCTCAGCTATCTTCACCCTTATTTAGGATTTATACTAGTAAACAAGTAGAATAAGAATAAACTCTCACACTTTTAATCTGGGAACTTTGTTTAACAATTTATGCAGATTTCAAAGTTCTGAGTATTATTTCATAATGATAAAGCCAGAAGCTTTGAACCAAATAATGTATTTATTTTGATTTTTACTCCAATCTGTCCATCCCAGGACCTCGTCTCCTAAAATATGTCAAAGGCTTGTCTTCATGATCTTTAAACTACAGCTAAACCCTCATTTCTACCCTGCTAGCAACAAATCATCTACTGAGAAATGATTGAACCAGGAATCATATTAAATCTGTCAAACTAGGATAAACAAAAAAATCATTTTGTATATTTGGGTCAAGAAAGATCTTCAGTGAAGGTCTGTCTGCCTTGTCTAGATGTATGAAAACATTCTGACTAAAACTTTTTTTTTCATTTCTGTTGGATTCGTTTCAGCTGAATCATTTGCACAAACTACTGGAATGAATTTACTAACCAGAAAACGTACCTTCAACCATTTTATATCTTGGCTTCCTGATAATTGTTTAGAGCCTTCGCTTAAAGATGTTCTATTTGATCATTTTCATTCTTTCTACAATTATTTGTTCATCAGGACCTTTGAAATGTGTCCTTTATAATATAAACTGTTCTTTATCCATCTCCTAACTAGGGATCCTAGAGGCTGGTTTTCTGTGTCTTGTTGATGACATGAAACACTGAAGCAAGAACAGATAGAAAACAAGTGAACCCAGAGTAGTTAGTGTCTTACCTGCTTAATGTCACTGCCATGGTTGGTGCTGTAGGTGATTCTGTGGCCCGGGACGTCCACAGCACCAGGGACCCAGCTCACCTTTATCATACTATGGGTGACTGTGGGGAACTGAACTCCACGTGGGACTGGGAGGGGTACTTTAGGATCAGGAAGGATGGTGGAAAAGAAAACAATACTGTTAAAATTATACATTAGGAAGACAGGAGGTTGGATGAGCATCAGGACTCACTTACAGGTGCGGCCAACCGAGGAGACCGGATCACTGGGATCTTCATCATAAAGAGCATACAGTGTGATGGAGTAGTCGGTTTCTGGAAGCAAGCCTGCAAGCTCCACCACTGTTTGCCCTGCACTGAACTTCTCCTTTCAATAAACAACAGATAGTTTTCCATTTCAGTACTTAGAGTCAGTTTATATATGATCTGTTTATCGTGTACTAATATTAAATCAGACCAAGGCTGACATCACAAACATTTACATTTAATATCGATATTCAATACATTAAATACATGTACAATCAATTTTTATAATATACTGTTAGGTTTTGCAGTGGAGGGGTTTCTCTTCATTTACAGGTTGGCAGGCTGATGGGATCCAGCTGATGCTCATCATCACCAATCAGCAACGACCTTAAATAGGAGCGGCTTCTCTGAAGCAGATGCCAGATGGTTCCGCTTCAACAGTGGTACACTCTAGCTCAGCACTGCCTTTACAGTGTTTAACTTGTTTCTGACTCCTCTCCTGTCCATTCCTTACTCGTAGGTCCAGCTCCCCCCTCTCTGGTGCTTAATTAACTGATCCTCGCTGCTCCGCAAGGGCGTGCCCCGGATACTTCCACAACTACCATTCAGCTGCTGCCTGTCCACCCTCAGTCTCCTGCTGGAACTTCTCCACCTTGGACACCCCACACTGCACCAACTACTGGGAAACCCATGTACTCACCCCCCGCTCATCTCCACTCTCAGACCGTAAGCTATCACCAGGTACACCATCATTTCCTCATTACTCCCCTGTCTAATTACTCATCTTTTCTCAGCTCCTCCTCTGGCCCGGTTCCCCCCTGCTGCCGCAGATCAACACCTCTTTGTCCTCTCTCCATTGCTCTTAACTAATTCTAATAAATATGTTAAGACCGATTTGGGTGTCCGCAGTTGTCGCTTGCTTTTGAGTCCTGGTACCTTTCTAGTATGACATATACATGTTTCTATCAGTATTTTGGGTGTTTTTTTCAGAAATATTTCCAAGTAGTGAAGAATTCTTATTCATTTGGAAAGCTTGTTTATTTTCCCTTAAAGGGATGGAATATGAATGTGTGGTGAAGCTTCAAACCTCTCTGCTAAACAGCTCATTCTGCTATACAGAAACATATTAACATATTTGTCAATTAGCGTTTTATTTCCATCCCAAGCAGGAGCATTGAAAGTGATATTTACAAGCTTTTTGTCATGATCTAGTCCCTCCTGTGTGGGTTTCTCTCATGTGCGCCTTTCCTTTCTCTCCACCAGAGGGCGCCAGGGGCTGTTGGATGTGCGGTGGGGCTTCCAACGGCTCAGGTGTTTCTAATCAGCCCTCATCATCTCCAGTGTACTTTAGGAGCTGCTGCCCAGTAGTCGGAGCCGAGTGTTTGCTATCTGAT